>JAHHFK020001495.1:0-302500 GCA_024533555.2 Aedes koreicus | reverse complement strand
TCATGGCTTTGATAGCCAAGTCTTCAGTTACACTCCCGCTTCATTTTACTCAATTTTTGAGTACAATTGTAACTAAATTTTCGTAAAAAGTGGATCTACTCATAAAAATGAGTAGATCCACTTTTTACGAAAATTGTGTAACATTTCCGTGAGAGAAAAAGAGATAGTATACAATTGTACTCAAAAATTGAGTAAAATGAAGCATGCCCGGGCAGTCCCCATGAATGTTTCCGTTTTGGATTACTGTAATGAATCCAATTTTTGTCACCCGTCACAATGCGATGTAGAAAACTCTTCCTTTTTTGCCGCTGGAGCAGTTGTTCACAGACGAAAAAACGACGCTCAACATCTCTTGGCTTCAAATCGTAAGGAACCCAAGTTCCTTGCTTTTGAATCATTCCCAACGCATGCAATCGCTTAGAAACGGCTTGGCGGGAAACTCCTAATCCTGAACCAAGCTCTTCTTGCGTTTGACACGGATCCTCATCGAGCAATGCCTCCAATTCAGAGTCTTCGAAGTGTTTTGGCCTTCCTTCACGCGGACGATCATCAACACTGAAATCATCGTTTTTGAAGCGACACGTTGTTTCACTCAGAGCAGCATCACCGTAAACTTTTTGGAGCTCTCGATGTGCTTCAGCCTCCGTTTTCTTCGAATAAAAGAAGAAAATCAACACTTCCCGCAAATGACGATTATTTGGCACGAAATCAGACATCTTCAAACAACCAAAATATATAACACTAAACCAAAATCACTGATTTGGCAAAGCGGTTTGTTTACCATATGTCTGAGCTTGGTTTATGACGCTTGAGATGTACAAAATTCGACCAGCATTTACTACTGGTGCCATCTATTGCTAAACAGCGGGAACTTAGTTGCGCACCTAATAGTTTCACGAAGGTAGCTATTTAAATTATATGAATTAGTTAGGACAGCTGAAAAATAAAAGTATCATGCTATCGCTTTTTGATCCTTGTGAAAAACTGAAATAATAATGATCACTGCCACAAGAGTTATAGCTTTTAGAGATTGCAGAATGAGCAACTTAAGACGTTTTCTTTGTAAGGTTTATACGATTACAATACCTCTAGATCTCAACCCTTTGCTAGTCTGATCAGATGGTGTAATGATAATTTCTTCATTAAGGAATATCAAAATACATTCGCTCATATTTCAATTGTAGTCAGTGTTGTGGTTATGTGTAATTGACATTGCAAGAATGTAAATCTATTTATTGACTACATGTTCCGTTCTCATTATGTTACGGATGTGCCTTAAAAACGGTAATTTAATAAAGGGGTTTTTGAAAATTTGTGCAATATCAAGTTAGAAAAATGATTTTCGTGTTTGATATTATGTTGCAAATACGTAGTAAACTGTGGTGCAAAATTTATCGGACAAGAATATCATTTTGGTAAAGTAGGTGATAAAATTCAGAAATAAAATATGTTCAATAGTTTATTAGTTTATTTTTCTTTTTTGAGATTAGATTTTTGGCATTTTGATTTTATAACCATAATGATATTTCATAAACAGAATTATATAAATAAAAAAGATGCATTTGTTAAAATTCAAGGTGCGAAAATGATCGGACAAGACTTAGGAATACCAAGGGATTCAGCAATCTTCCGAATCGTTTCCCCGCGTTTATGAAGTAAAATAACATAACTTCGTTGAGCTACCGATGTTTCCTTCCTGTGAATTGTGAACTTTCAACTTCTGGTAAATTTGCTGATAAGCGTTTTGCAGTAGTATAAGTGAAATCAAAAATCGTCTCTGCATTAAATTATACACTCAAACTAGTTTGATAATTACTATCGTTTGTTTTTGTTACAATTTCTATGGTTGTCCGGTTACTTATGCACACTGTTTTTCAAGATATTGTTCAAAAACAAAAAAAAACAAACATTGCAGATAAGTTTTAATAGTGTAAATGAATGTATCAAAGGAAAACGAATATTGAAAAGCAATAAAATGGAAGGTGAAAAATAATAAGTTAAGTTGTACGAGCGAATTCACGAAGCTATCAAATGTGTCCGATCAATTTTGCACCACAGTGTATATTCACGACAGTGAGTTAATTGTGTTGTGATCTATTAGTAGTTTGATAAAATATCACTGCTCTGCAAGATGCGCCTATTCGTTGTATCAATAACCAAAATCAATTTTGAAAACCCTAAGTATCAGAACCCTTAATTAGAACAAAAGTGTACCTCCATTAGCTCAGTCGGTAAAGGCGCAGCTACAAAGCAACGCCATGCTGGAGGTGGCTGGGTTCGATTCCCGGTCTGGTCTAGGAATTTTACGTTAAGGAAAATTTCTCGACTCCCTGGGCATAGGGTATAATTGTACTTGCCATACAATCACACTAATGCAAAAATGGTACCTGGTATCGAAAGCTCCTTCTTAATTACTGTGGAAGTGCAATTAGAACACTAAGTTGAGAGCAAGTAATTAGCGAATTGTGAAAGCTATAAGCATGAAATGAAAAAAAAAATGTGTACCTTATTTGTTATGTTGCTCTGAAGTCCCAATTGCTCCATACTATACATTACATAACTGGAACATATTAAAAACAAGATGGCTTCAGCTGATTCAACTCAAGTTATTTTCGAAAGTACTACTAAAACTAGACTAAAAAGTGGAAAAAAAATATTTCGTGTAAAATTATGTCTCCTGAAACTGACACATACGCAAGTCTTCCAAAGATGTGTTTGATTTTGATTGAATTTATTTTCTCGTCTCTTTCAATTCATTCTTATGTGCTTAAGGACGCTTGCATGTGTCGGTCTCGGGGGGCAGAAATTAACACGACATTTAGGTAGTTAGCATATGTTTCATCTACACGCTAAGAAAAAAGAACCCAAAATTAAGTTTGTTTCACCCATCTGGCATGTTTTGTGCATTATGTTAAAATTGGGTTGACGGTGAAAACTCAATTTTGGGTAATAACATTTCAAGTTCCAATGGCTGAAATTTACCTTGAGTTGGGTAATAACATTTCAAGTACCAATGGGTTAAATGTACCTGATGAGTTATCGAATTAATAGGAATAAATAGAGACATAATTACCATTTTTTTCGTACAAAAGATTAAAATACACGAACAAACGGTTACATCGATCATTTTTATAGGCATATCTCAATATAAAAAAAAAACAATAAAACAGCTCCTCATTCCTTCAGAAAAACGTTGGCCATTCCGTCGGTTACATCCGGCAACTTCAAGACTTCTTCTGGGGGAACATCATTTTAATCATCCTAACACTCGTCTCAATAAGGTCCGTGTGGCTGTCGTTGCTTCGACCTCCACATCACTTAACAAGAAATATGACTAGAAATACAAAGTTTATTATTTATCGTTTCCTTGAGACGGAAAAACTCAATATTTACCTCTGGGGGAGCCTAGATGAATACCTGAGAACTGCAAAGAGCAAAATGGTGTCCGCAATCGACCAGACGAACAAAAAAAAAGACAATCGTCAAAGCACCAACGGGTGCTATGATTTTCAACCAAAATTAAGTTAAAAATACTCAACCGTTTATTGCTCCAAAAGAACGGGCTGGTTGAGTAGCTTAAAATTGAGTTGTTTTGGACTTGAGTTTTTAAATATTAGTGGTTCTCATTATTTTTTGTAAAGATTATTGAGACCGATTGATGAGACAGATCTGTAAGTCTTTATGACACACAAAAAAAACAGATAAAAAGAACTGGCTTAATTTTACTAAATTACGACGTTATAGGGGACAAAAGCAAACCAGTCAAAAAACAATCGAACACAAAAAAAAACCTTAATTTGAGTTCATCTATCATTACTGACTAGATGGGTGAATTTTTTTCCCTTGTTGGGGACGTATTGCAACTGCGACCATTGATTTGATTTATTGTGGCGTGTCCTCCTTTTTATTTATGCCATATTATCGCAATGGTAAGTTACTATTTGGAGTAACTACCACTACGGCAGTAGGCAATTTTCCCAAGTAGGTACTACATTTCTTATGAAGTGTACTACTTGATTGGAAGCAGCGTTCCAGACCTCACAGGGTTCAATGAGCCCCTTGTCAAAAAATCTGCATCGTTTATTGAATAGTGCAACACAGTCGCACATTAAATGCTTAGAGCTAATCCACAAAAGCGGCATTTATCTTCATGAAGTTTACCGATGATTTTCAGGTGATATTTACTCGGACAATGTCCAGTTATCAAACCAGTGTATGTTCTCAAGTCGTGTTTCGAAAGTTTAAGTAACTTTTTCGTATGAGAAGCGTTAGGCTTAATGAACTGTTTGGATCGCTGGGCATTGGAGGTACTATTCCAGATAGCCTGTACTTTGTCCTTTTCCCAGTTCTTTAGTTCTACTTTTAAGGCGCAAGAAGATAAACCAATACATGGTTCGGGCCCTATGAATTGCATGGATGACCCTATTTTTGCCATCTGATCAGCTTTTTCGTTTCCTTCAATTCCGCAATGACCAGGAGCACAATAGAGGTTAACCATGTTGTGACAGGACAATTGCTGTAAGAATTGTGCGCATTCCCACACCAGTTTAGATGTGAATGTTTTTGACTTTAAAGAATTCAGAGCTGCTTGGCTATCTGAACAAATGCATATGTTTGCATTTTTATAATTTCTTTTCATACAGATTGATGCACATTCCAGTATGGCATATATTTCAGCTTGAAACACTGTGGGATATTTTCCCATTGCCACATACAAGTTTATCCCAGGACCAGTTATACCAGCCCCTACCAAACTATTTTGCTTTGAACCATCTGTATAGAAGATTGTTGAGCCCGGACGAAAACCCGGTTCTCTTTAATCCCAATCAGCACGAGTAGCTGCATGGACTGTGAATTTATGATTGAAGTAGTTTCTCCTAAGCATACAATCTTCACTTATCAATATTAAAGGATTTATCGAAAACTCTTTTAGGATACTCAAGTGTCCAATAAGATCTCCATCGAAGAAATTCATGGACCGTTTGAGCGTTAGAGCATTTTTTTCCGCATCCTGTAGTATAAATTGATCTAAAGGAAGAATGTTGAGTAGAGCATCTAGTGCTTTTGAAGGAGTACTATGCATTGCCCCAGTTATAGAGATAGTAGCAAGCCTTTGCAGCTTGTTCAGTTTCTCTTGAGCCTTTATCTGTTTAGTCTTCGGCCACCAGATAAGCGAGGCATACGTGATTCTGGGCTTGACTATGGTTGAATATATCCAGTGAATCATGTTAGGCTTAAGGCCCCATTTTTTTCCAAAAGTTCTTTTACAGATCCAGAAGGCATTGGTTGCCTTTCGTATTTGTTGGTCAATATGACTGTTCCAGCAAAGATGCTTATCTAAAGTTACGCCTAAATATATGACCTCTGAAGATAAAGACAGTTTAACGCCTCCTAGTTTAAGGTCAGTGAAGGAGATTTTCCGTTTTTTAGTAAAAGGTACGATTTTTAATTTAACCTACATCATTTTTTTAATTCACCCAACTGGTAACCTCACTTGACAGACTTCAACGTTGAGCTTTTTTTACTTAATTTTGGGTACTTTTTTCTAAGCGTGTACGCAACGTAATGTTTAAATATACTTAACTGCAAGTTTACAAAGATAAAAGCTCACTCCAATGTTTGTTTTGGATGGTTTTAGCGAGCCATTTGAGTATCATCTATGAAATATCTAGTATCTCGTGATATGTGAAATAAACACGGCTGTAGCAAAATATGCTTTTGTTGCTGCAGAATTACTATAATGAAACCTGAAAACTAAATTGTTGCGCTTAAGTTATGTTTGGTGTGCTACTAGGGTAGCACCTCTAAAAATCATATATTTTCAAAACAATTGAAATTACTTAAGTTGGAAATAATTTTCAAATGTGTTAATAGCATTCAATAAATTACTATTTCACTCAGTGCAATTGAAACGGTACATTCAAGTATTTTACCACCCCAGTATATTCAACAAATTTGTTTGTTTGTATGGATTTCTCCCATCTCATAACTTGTAACAGAAACATCTTCGCAGCAAATATGGCCTGTGTGATTATGTCAATGTTTATGATTTTTTCGTGCTCTTAGTTCCAATGAATGAAATATTTGATATTTTGAAGCATCATATTCAAGTAGAATGACCAACAATATATGGATTTCAATACTTTTCATATTCTATATTATTTGAAATTTCAGAGTACTCACCAACCCTTTGGCCCTTATTGGTTGTTCCCATAGAGTTTGTCACCGATCTTTCATGATTCAATCAAATTTGACACACATATAGTGGATGGTTGGCACCGTTTCAACAAAGTTTAGATTTGGCTGCCACAATTTCAATCGCTGCTGTGGTCTCACCTATTTCATTGCAATAGCCCTGTGTTTCTACCTCAACCATAAAGCACCGTATATGTGTTTTGGTCGGTTCCGTCGTCAGCTTTTGCCTTCCGGTGGGACCGTTTTTTTTATGTCAACTGATGGCATGATTAGAGGTCAGGTCGAGCAGGTTCAACATTTTGTGCGATGCCCAATTTTGTCCAACCACTGACAGAAATGCAGTTCTTAATAAAAGCTTCCATATGGAGGTATATCAACATTATCGGGACAGGGATTTTTCATTCGTATGCTCCTCTGTCATGCAAACGTGAAGAAGAATTTTCCAAGTTGCTGCGGGAACAAAGCCACACAAAAGCTCGGGGAGTCTATCACAAATTGCATACGGTCAGTCTGTGTGTTATTCCGAATGTTTGCTTTTTAATTCTAGTTCTTCCGCAAGCCGACCTAAGAGGCGAACCCACACCACCGACCGTGATCATGTGATATAGACACTGTTCCGAGAGCATGCTTTGTATTTGCCATTTCATCCGAGTATTCTTTCCGCGCATTCACTCGTTCCCAATGCGGTGCGATGGTGAACCATGGGTTGTTTCAGCATGATACGGAGAGTGATTTATTTCACTTTACTTTTGCAGTTTATTTTTCAGCTTCGAACTATTGCCAAACAGCAGTTACAAAATAATGAAACGAACTTGGTTGGCGCGGTAAAATTGGATTATTTATTGTCGACTTTGCAGATTTCGTGGCTGTGGTTAGTGGTGGCATCGGAAGTGTGCATTTGGTGATTTTTAACTAATGTTTATGATTTGATTTTGAATCTAGCTTCCTATTATTTTCAAGGGCCATGAAATTAATCGCTTGATCCTTAAATTAATTAATTAAGTATTTTCACTTCAGATGTTCATTTGGTCTTAATTGATTGCTTTATTTTATGTTTTGAGACGATTTTTCATTCAACTTTCATCAAACATTGTGCTATTTTACTTTCCATTTGAGGGAGGCAACAGACCTTAGCCCAATCGTAGGTGGTTGGCTATCTTTTTCAACATGTCATAAGCATTCAGTGAATCTCTGTTTTGTTCCCTTGAGTAAATTGTTATCCACTTGTAGATCAGTAATCGTAGTAGGTCGTAATCGATGAAAACTTGTCATGCTCCCAATACAGACCAATAGTTTACAACATAGGGTATGTGTCCCTTGACTCAGCCTTATATGCAGCGGTGGATTACATTTTTAATTATAGCTTAAAAACTACTTGAGCTCTAAACGATATTCAAATAGTAAAAAAGGCTTTGATAAGCTTAAATGGTGCCCCACATCAAATTGCATCACGAAAAAAAAATCGCTGTAGAAAATAACTCATTCGACCGATCCTTTTCAAACTTTAAAACAATAAAATATAACATATACCTTGTGATTTCAATTTAAGATCCCCGCCTTTACAATTTCAAAAACCGCTTTTATTTACGGACAACACTATACTGATAGACGCCACACCTCCCGAACACTCACCATTAGTTAGCTTTACCCCTTCTTTTTTTTTTCACAACCGACCTCGCCAAACCACGCCCGATTTTACCACGCGATATTGGAACTACTCGTTTGCGTGCAGTTTTGCGTCGCCCGGCGCTCCTGCTGCTGCAACGCCCCTGATGGTGCACACGCCTCGCGAGTGCCTCCATTCCCTCGTACACTTGAGGCCCCGCTTGCAGATGCCGTGCCCCGTCGGGCCACCCCCCGCCCCGGCCGCCCTCGACCCCCCCCCCTGAAGACTCCTTCCCGTGAACCCTCTGGTACCCCGCGAGTTGCCTTCGCGCCTGCTGCCCCTTGATCGCCCCCATCCCGCCACATTCTGCCATATCCGCGCTTGAGCCCCACTGGTCCGACGGGCCCAATTTTGCGCAAATTCTGCACAGCTTCGGGTCGCGGTGCCGCTGCTCCGTGCGCGCGTACCCAGCCCGCGTCCCCACCCTGCACGCCTACTGGCGTGGGTACGTGGGTTGTGATGCTCACATGCCCACAAGCCACCGACGGCCCCCGGCGCGCCGCCGGTGCCCGAAACCACACACCAAAAACGCCCCACCAATAATATTGTTCTACCCGCCGCTTTCTTTGTCGCTCGCGCGGCCGTCCTGTCTGCCTTCCTCCCGAGCGCGTACCGTTGACTATTAGTTACATTTACTAGTACTTTTACGTGGCCTGTGCCAATGCGAGAGGCCAGGCCTGTGGCGCGGCGCTTCGTGGGCTGTTCCCCCCCCGCGCCCCTCCCCACCCCCCGCGCTCTTGTGTGTGATTGGCCGGCCACGCCCCCACCACCACCACCAACCACCACCTCCCCCCCCCCCCCCGCCGCCTCTTTCTCCCCCCACCGAATCCCCCCTCAGGTATGCGCTTTGTTTCGCTGTTGCCATAAAGAAGTATTCGCTAGATCTGGACAGCCGCCCATCCTCGCCGCCTATAAATGTTTTATTGATTGGTTGATGCGCCGCCAGCTTTTTTGTGTCTCCCTGGCGGCGAGTACGATGGCGGCGATAAAGAAAACAACAAATAAATGAAAAAAAAATGCGTTTTTTCAAATTACCGGAACTTTTTGATCACAAGGTAAGTAAGCTTTTGGCATATTTATTTTTATTCGCACCCTACGCTTAACTCCACTCACTAGGTTTTGTACAACATCTGGCTGCAGCTTTTTCTGTACGGAAACCCACTCTTTCTTCATGTCTTCCTCAGATTTGACCTCCTTCCTACTGGACGACGGATGCTTCCGTAGTGCCTGCTTCATAATAGCCTAAAACTTTTCGATGGGCCTTAGTTCCGGTGCGTTGGGGGGTTTCATGTCCTTGGGTACGAAACCTTGGCTTCGTACCACTCCAGGACAACATTTGAATAGTGGCACGAAGCTAGATCCAGCCAGAAGATCGTAGGGCCATCGTGATGCTTCAACAGAGGAAGCAGACGCTTTTGTAGACACTCGTTGAGGTAGATCTCCCAGTTTACAGTCCCGGTAGTCACGAACGGCACACTCCGTTTCCCAAATGAGCAGATCGCTTGCCAAATCATGTATTTCTAGGCAAACTTTGAAAGTTTCTGCTTCCTTACTTCCTCCGGAACAACAAACTTGTGCTGGGAGGTGAAGAACAGTAGCCCCGGGAGCTACCGGAAGTCCGCCTTGACGTAAGTCTCATCATCCATGATGAGACAATGAGGCTTCGTCAGCATCTGGATGTACAGTTTCCCGGGCCCGTGACTTTCCCATCGTATTATGCCGTATTATCACGATTTGAAGCATTCCGCACTTCGCACGTATGCAGTCCCACCCGGTCCTTGGCTCTCTGAACGAAAGACATGGACAGATTCAATTTTTTGGCCACATCCCTGCCCGAAGGATTGGGATATCGCTTAAACGCTTTCACGACACGCTTGTGATCCTGATCACTAATAGAACATCCATTCTGACCGCATTTCTCCTGCCGTTCGATGCTCAGAGTTTCGTAGCAACGTTTAATCACACGGCTCACCGATGTCTGCACGATACCGAGTTACTTACAACTTACTTTCTAAAGATGAAAACTTTTGATGGATATGAATGTAATGTTGGGATTTTAGGGTCTATTCTTTGATACAACTTCGTCTCATCATATAGGTTTATTGTTTGCAATAATCTTCATAAACTTTTTTAAAATTATTTTTTCAGACCCTCTATTTTGATCTTATTCAAGTTAAAAAATTGTCAACTCATAAACTCACAAGATAAAATAATTATTTAAAAACATCTTAATGAATTTCACATATGATCGATCGACCATTCCATTTCCAAAATTTCGGATTCCTACTAAATAAACATTGCATTATCGCGGTTTTGGTTTGTATAAGTCATCTAACAAACATATAACCACACACCAATACATTTCCTTTAAACATTTTATCAATACACAAATTTTATGAAGTAATGCATACATATGGCCATATTTGGGAACGCAGGAAAAAATGTGTCCCTAAAATTTGGTCTACGGCAATCGTTTTTCAAGTTTCTATGAGAACAGTTACTTTACTAAGCGTGATTGCAGACGCCGGTGTTTGCAGTGAGTCTTGGTTCAATCCCAGGTCGGTGGGATTTTTCTGATTTTTCCGGCGCATGCGTTGATGACGTCCAGGTGGAGGAGTTGTCTTCCTGGCGTCGGTGGTTGTCACCACGTGAGGAAACAGGCAGTGTGTCATGTTATATATGCTCGTTCCAGCCGTCAAAGTCGTCCCAGCCCTGGATCTAGTGATGGGAACAGGACTCTTCAAGCTGCCATCCAAGTATCCTTCATCTAATGACGTTGCTCAGCCTACCTCTACTTCCAGATCGCTGCCTGCGGATTCCTCTGCCCTTTATTGAAAGCCCTTCTATACTACAAGAACGTAGGGGGTATCAACAGTTCGCTCGCCAAGTACCAGGTGACATACAGTGATGCATGCTACGATGTTTACGCCTTCATGGAAACCTGGCTTAATATGAACACATTATCGAAGCAATTGTTTGACGACACGTATTATGTCTACCGGCTAGACCGATCGTCGCTCAATAGCAACAAGAAATCTGGTGGTGAAGTTCTTCTAGCCGTGGGCTCAAAACTCAAATCTTCTGAAGCCTCTCGAAAACTCTTTGGGTGGTGATATCCACTAAAATCGGGACCCTGTTTATCTGCCTTATCGATGAGCATGCTCTTTCTTTGTATTGGATCGTGTCCCAAATGGGACCCAGCGACAACATCGTCGTCGAGAAAGATTTTAACCTCAGCACAATTTCATGGCATATCGATACTAACACTTCCGCTATCCAGACAATTCCGGTTCGTCATTCAGACCGGCGTCTCTCTCTTGCTTGATGCTTATTCTACCACCAGCCCGCTCCTGGAACATCTTCACAACGCGGGACACGGTAGAATGGTGGATTCCAAGCCTTTTGCCGATCCATCTGTGCGACTGACCAGGATTATCGATCACCGCGCCCAAGATTTGCTGGCGTAGCTCTTCTTGTTTCAAATGCATCTTGAAAACTACTTGACAGATCGTAATAAAATTTTGCACACATAAACATAACACTCTAGTAACTAGTATTACCCAAAATTT
This sequence comes from Aedes koreicus, assembly GCA_024533555.2. Classification (NCBI taxonomy): domain Eukaryota; kingdom Metazoa; phylum Arthropoda; class Insecta; order Diptera; family Culicidae; genus Aedes; species Aedes koreicus. The sequence continues at coordinate 291,070 of JAHHFK020001495.1, read as the reverse complement.
AATTAATTTTTACCCACGCGATAAAAAGTTACACCCAAAACAAAGTGTCGCATTTTTTCCGAGTCCAATCTTTATTTCTCCCGACCAACATGATTTTATGCCCAAGCGATCGACGGCGACCAATCTTGCCATATCGTTCATTATCCGCGAAATGGAACGTGGTCATCAAGTAGACGCCATATACACAGATCTCTCTGTGGCCTTCGATAAAAGAAATCATCAGATTGCAATTTCCCAATACGACAAAATGGGGGTTCACGATCAATTGTTGAACTAGATCCGCTCATACTTCACTGGTGGAAGCATGTCTGTGAAGATTGCAGTATATTCTTTGCCCAGCTTTTCAGTAACCTCTGGCGTTCCTCAAGCCACCTTGATCTATTTCTTTTTCTGTTATAAATGAACGACGTGAACTTGGTCCTCAGATGCCACCTTGATCCATTTCTTTTTCTGTTATAAATGAACGACGTGAACTTGGTCCTCAGATGCCTGAAATTATCCTAAGGCCTGTACTCGAAAAAAATGCACCAGACAAAAGTGTTCGCCAAACATTTATTTTAAATCGGATTTTCTTGAAACTTTCAGGTAATAAATTAATACATATAGATTATGTTTCGGCATAATTACTTTATTCAATTTCCTTTCCATCGCTGAAAGCTCACACCTTTCCCTTAAGACCCCTCATTACATTTTGTACAATGGTGGAGCCGACCTTTTTAGTCACTTTCATCCATTCTTTCTTCAACTCCAGCTCGTTCTTAAACACCTTGGACGATTTTCGAACTTTGGTCTTCAGTATGGCACAAAATCTTTCCACCGGACGAATTTCTTGGTGGTTTTTGGTACAAAAACAACGTTTTTGTCTCTCTACCAATCCAACGTCGATCGTGCGTAATGGCATGATGCCAGGTCCGACCAAAATAATGTCTCGCCTCCGTGGGACCGCAGGAAGGGCAACAGACGCTTCTGGAGGCACTCGGTGCGGTAAATTTCGCTGTTGATGGTACCCGTTGTGATGTACGGTTTACTCAGTTTACTGCATTGGCATATGGCCTGCCAGAACAAGTTATTTTTGGCGAATTTGTCCAGCTGAGCACTCCAGCCCCGGTATCTGCTTTGCGTCTGCCTTGATGTAGGTTTCGTCATCCATAACCACACACATCGGTTTCGTTAACCACTCTCGATACAGCTTCCTTGCGCGGGATTTGGCTTCCGTGTTTTGTTGATCACGCCGGTTCGGTGCCTTGCGGACCTTGAATACACGAAGCCCAGCTCGTTTCATGGTTTGCTGAACGAACCAGGCGGAACACTTTGCCTTCAGAGCCGCATCGCGAATCGAAAGGTTCGAATTACACTTGAAATAATCCAACACCTTCCGGGCCTTTCCAGGGTCAGCTGTCTTCGATTTTCTTCCACTTCCAGCCCGCCGCTCGGTCGTCTGGGACTCTTTAAACGATTTTACCACCCGAGACCCGAGTTGTATGGGTGATTTCCAGTTGTCTTCCCATCCATCTCATGGTCGCAGTAGGATTTTCCATGACGACGCGTAAAATTCTCCGGCAATTTTCTTCTTGTTTCGATGACATCTCAATAACCACTGAGCCGTTTGTTATTTTGCACATATAAACAATTTGCTCCATACTAGTTATACTCAGATTTTCATCAATTTTTACTTACGGACAAAAAAGTTACACACGGATAAAAATGGTGCATTTTTCGAGTACAGGCTTTATGTGGACAACCTGAAGCTGCACTACGCTATAAAATGCCCAGAAGACGCCCACTTTCATCAGCATGAACTGTAAGTGTTCGACGACTGGTGCCGGATCAACAGAATGTCCTTAAATGTCCTCCAAATGCTCGGCTATCTCCTTTGGCCGAAAACGTGCTCCATGACTACATTCTTCGTTGAACGAGCTTGAAACGTGACACAGCAGTCAAGGATCTGGAAGTAATGCTCGACTCCAAACTGCCATTCAAGAACCACATTTCCTATATTGTTTTCAACCCCTCATTCATCTTCCGCTTCGTAAAAAACTTCAAAGGCGTTTATTGTCTGAAGGCATTATACTGCTCTTTGGTTCGTCTTTTTTTGGAGTACTGTACCGTCGTTTGGTCCCTTTTCTACCAAAATGCTGTCCAGAGGATCGAAGCCGTTCAGCGAAGATTTATACGCTTTGCTCTGTGACATCTTCGTTGGCAAGACCCTCGCAGATTGCCTGTACTGTACTGTACTGTACTGTACTGTAAGAAGGGAGCCGTATGGTGGCCAAAGCGTGTCTCGTTGGTGACCTCCTTCAGGGAAACATCGACTGTTCCACTTTACTTGACCTCTTGAACATCAACACCTGACGACATTCCCAGTTAACAATCGTTCTTCATAAATCGGCACTCAAGGGCCAACTACGCCAAACACGAGCATGTGCTAAGTATTTAAACAGCTGCTACAACGTTTTTGATTTTAATGTATCCCGTTAGGTTAATAAGTGTTGTTTCCGAAGATGTCTGCGTTAGTTTTGGTAGGTAATTAGTTGTACCTAATTGTCATTGGGATAACAAAATTTATCTGTTGACGAATAAATAAATAAATCATGAAGGCAACGGTCCGCAAAACCACCAACGCGTCGGAAAATGATATGAATCTGAAGAAAGAGTGCTTGAAACTGTCGAAACAGTTTGCCCTCCAAATTTCCTCTATCTAATGAGCAGTGTCATAGCAAAGGTGTGGACATTTGGATATGGATAAGAAGTTCAAGAAAGTAATTATGTTGAAACACAACGATAATTTATTCCTTGAATGTTTGAGGAATTTCGGACTCAAACAGAATTTTTGCCTACCATTTCAGTATGTCTCATTTTTTTCGAATACAGTCTCTAATTGTAAAATTGAATGAAGTTTTCGCTTTGTAATCATTTTTTAAGAAAATTTCTATTAAAGAACAAACCCTCAAGGTTATTATATATATGATATATGCAAAATAAAAACCTTGAGCGTTTTACTTGTGTGGAAACATTGTTGTGTCACTTCATGTGTCGCACAACTGACTTGCAAAATAGGTAGAAACATGGTTTGAGAAGAAACCAAGTTAACAATATGACTTATAGTCATTCATAAATCAAGGCTTTCTCATTTTTCATGCTCATATTTCGCAAATGAAACACGCATGAATGTACATTAATATTTATTAAAAACAAATGCTTTTGCGGTCTGAAATATATTTCTGTCCATCAATGCCTGTATGTAATGCGGTGAATGTTGATACTTTTTCATAATTATCTCAACTGATACTCACTGCTATGGTGATGAGATATTTAGAAAGTTTGATCCTGCTACAATCCTCTGATGAACACATTTGGTGATTTTTTTCATAGCGTTTATTTGATGGTAAAGAAAGCTGAAATAGATTACTTGCAAGGCGGCGATGACAATTTGGAGGGTGCTTTTGAAATGAGTAATGAAAATGCTCCAACAAATCATCCAATTCAACACGCTTCCGCTAAGATGCTTACTAAATGACTGGGTCACTTTACGCTATCACATATTGAAGTCACCAATCAATTGTGAATATTTCATCATTATGATGGCTGAAACATTAAATAGACTCTCAAAAAATTCCAGCGCACCGTTCTTAATATCATTCATCTTTTCCACACTACACCACTTCATACGTTTCTCCATCATAGCTATCCGGAATCCGTTAACTTCGACGCTTTAGCAGACCTTGCCAATAAACTGACCCGACAGGCCAACCAGCGAAGCCAACCGAAACCCGACCACATACCAAAGCCGTCAGCATTATAATGCTGTCAGTGGAAATTGTTAATTGAAAAATGGGTTGATTTATGTTGGAAATAATTTTCCAAACGAAATTTTATTTATGACTCGACATTGCGAGTACAAACAAAAATGCTCATGAATTTTCATATTCAACCGTGCAAAGCCAAAGGAAGGTACAAAAAACATCAGATAGAACTGAACTGCTAACCAAAAGCTCCGAATACCGAAAGAAGTGAAAACGTATCGACATGAAAAAGTGCGTGGAGTGAGAACTACAGTGAGGAAATAAAAATCGCTCGACAGGAATTACGAAAAAATAGTATGTACACGCGGAATTATTCTCATGCTCCATTCTCGTCGAAAACCGTTCGAGTTCGTAGCATACCCACTCTTCCTGCAGGTGGATGGATGGAGAGCTCTGGTTTATTCAAGTGGAAAAAATATGTACATTTGTAATTCAATACTGGAGGGATGCGAAAAAAATATGCATGCATCATATAGAGGAACAGATAGCGACATGAGCGATGGTTTCATAGAATATGCAGCGCCCAACTATTTTGATAAATTTTTGGATTATGAGAGACACGAGAGTGATAAAGCGGATTTGAAAACAAGTGTAGGTGTGACAATTAAGGCAATGTTTCACAGTATCCATCATGACATGTGAAGTACAACCATTGGTTAGAAGTTGTGATAACATAGTGGATAGTATTGCAAATATTAAAATGACTATTGGTAAACTGTCGATCTGCATAAAGCTTGATCAACTTAGTATTTGGCTACACAAAATGAAACATTTCTACGCCAAAAAAGTACAAAAAAATCGCTGAAGTTTCTATTCTGCTGGGAATTTATTGAACTTCAAAGAAAACAAGAATGAAAAATTATTCATCTGCATTTCGAATGAACTCTCGAACTTTTTGCTTAATACCACCCATCACTTTTGGAACAGTAGGGTTGTCAACTTGATCTGATGGGCTTCAAATGGTGAGTTGACAACTTCGAAGGAGGGTGCGACCGACCACTCGTCCTCACAAGTTCCTATCTCACGCCTCCACGAGTCATATGATCACAAAAGACTGCCAGCTGAAACATGGAGACGCTGGTTGGCGTAGCCTGGGCAATGTTGTCAATCTGACAATAGCGAAGGGAGGGGGTGCGACTGAAGATTGTGTACCTTAAGTCATATTGTATATTTTCCATTCTCATTTTATTAATAATTTCAGCACACTTTAGAATCATCTTTGCATTCCAAAACCATACAAGAGCTTGGAGCAACATGACAGGCATCAGGAGCTCAATTTGTTTTTCAGCATTTCAGCATAACATTTTATTTACAATTGAACTTCTGAACTTCAACTACTATATTCATAAAAGATTGGCATGTGCATATAAGTAATGTAGGATTATATTTTAATATTGTGTTTAGTGGTATTATGGTAAGAAAAGCTATTATTTCAGAAATCATCAAACCGGACTCTTCGATCACTACAGTTGATGTCTTTGAAATGTTACTAGAACAGTATACAGAAAAATATTACAACATGTTTTGTAAAATAATATCTTTTATTGAACTTTTATCTTTGATATTTGGAATGATCTATTCTGCTTTCAGCTTTTCCAGGACTAGAAGGATATTAATACATATCGTATTTTTATTTAATTTTCAGTAACAATCCATTGGATGTATCATTTAAGTTTGAAATTTGAATAAATTAGCATGTTTGTCTATAATGATACCCTAATATTTTGTGTAAAAAATATACTAAATATTAAATAACATATAACTGGGAAAGGGAGGGACCATCAGGGCACCCAAGTAAAACGATTTGGATAGGGAGCATGGGACTGCCTCCTCCCTATTAGTAACATTTCGCGGAACGAGGGTGGGCTCTTCGACCCCATCTATTGGGTTTATTCTGTCATACGAGGCCTCAATTCTAGTGCTGTCTGTGTGAATTTGCTTTTGTAAGGAGATTCTCTTCCCTATATTCGCGGGTTTCGCGTAAGTGTCTCTGCTTACGGGCTGCTAACAAACGTTTTTGGCCCTTCATACAGGAGCTTGATGATCACAGACAAGTATAGAATCCTGATAAAATCGTTTTTCAGATTATTCCACTGCTATGGAAAGTTACCTTGCTTCAATAGATGGTAGTATAACATCATCATCAGAATCAGTAGAGTTGTCAACTTGATCTGCGATCTTTTTCCAGTAGTTCTGCAAATCTGATGCTTTTTGATTGTTTTGCCACATTTCTTCAGTTTGTTTTTGATAATTGCCGAATATTTCTCGATGGGACGAAAATTTAGAAAATTTGGTGGGTTGAGAGTTTTTTCAATAACGTCAATATCATTCTGCTTATACCATGCAATGACATAACGGCTGAAATGGTAGCTGACAAAGTCAAGCCAGAACTTCACCGGCAGGGTAATAAAACATCAATAAAAATGGAAAAAATAGCAATAAAAATATGTGAAATCGCCACTACATTATTGAACACTGTGCCAACGAAAAAATAAAAATTCGCACTAGAAAAATATAAAATAGCAATAAAAAATTGATACTTCATTTTCAATAATTCAAAAGTGACCGGTAAAACTTTCAAAAAAAGCAATGGCAATTAGTATAAACGCAATAATAAACTGATAGTTTTCCGTCATAATAATAAGTTCTAGCGCTATACATGTAACAAAAGTCTGCAAATCTTTCAAATCTTCCAATTGAAACCAAACAAATCGCAATAAAAATCCAAAATAAAAAAATAAAAATTAAAATAATTTGTTTGGTTTTGATTGGAAAGCTTTGAAAAATTTAAAGACTTTTGTCACATGTATAGCGCTAAAACTTATTATTATGACGGAAAACTATTAGTTTATTATTGCGTTTATACTAATTGCCATTGCTATTTTTGAAAGTTTTACGGGTCACTTTTGAATTATTGAAAATGAATTATCAATTTCTTATTGCTATTTTATGTTTTTCTAGTGCGAATTGTTATTTTTTCGTTGGCACTGTGTTTAATAATTTAGTGGCAATTTTGTAAATTTTCATTGCTAAATTTTCATTAATTAGTGCCAGTATATATTTTAGTCACCTCCCCCGCCCCCCGCGCGAGTGAAAAAAAAGCAAAATTCGGTTCTGAAGACATTCCTCCTTTTGTACCTGCCCGTTCAAAGTCGCTCCAGTTATGTAATCCTTCGTTTTCTTTCCACAAGTGCAAATGCCTTGCTGTATCATCAACTTGCGAGCAAACTGCTCTGCTTAGTCAAATTTAAATCTACTTGGAGTATAACTCTTGCATTTGGCAAGGTAAAATTTTTGTCCCGGGACTTGTCCAAAGTCCACTTTAACATATGTTTCATCGTCCATCAAAATGCAAGCGTTGTATTTCGTCAGAACTTGCTCGTACAGCAGGCGTTTGGCAACCAGGTTCTGTTTCAGGGTTTTTTATAGGTGCTTGCTGGCATGATACGACTGGAAACCTCCACGTTGACAGATCCGTCGAACTGTACTGTACGGCGCAGAGAACCTGTTCGCTACATCACGCAAGGAGATCCCAGAATTGCTCCGGACTGCCCTACGGAATTTCACTCGTAGTTTATGGTCGTATGTTCAACTTCTATGGTTGTTTTGTTTTGTGTGATCCAGCGATAGTGTTTCCCGGTAACGTTTCAGCACGGTATTTACAGTCGAATTAAGATACTGGGAATTTAAGATACTTTGCGATCATTCCTCCTGACCACGTCGGATTTTAAACGTGAGTGTGCAAAATGTGTTCCCGTCTCTTGATCTTTGATAACTTTTGAACGTGAATATCAATACTGATTAAATGAACCACTAAGTAAACAAACATTCTGAATCACTGCGCAGTGAGCGACTCCTCGTTACGGCCACTAGAGGCGCCGCAGTAATTTAAAATAAATGTAGACTAAGTTAAACCTTTTTATACATTATTATGTTAAACATGTTAGATTAGTATCTTTGGTATTATAGCGGAACATTGCGACGCAGGTGCTGTTCTAATGAAACGTTGGATCGGCATAAGTAAGTGACTACGTATGTAGGAAATTCTATGATTCGCTCCTTAGAAATTATTTGGCGGTCCTGGAAAGGAACGTTTGGTTTGAATGTTGATATGACGAAAGGACAGCAATTCTGCAGGTTGTGATGATTTTGTTGATATTATCAACCAACTGGAGGCCATTACCCCGATCGCGTTACAAATTCTTGAGGGTGCTTTGGAATTCAAAGTCAATTATTAATGATATTTTTGATAATGATGGATGTATATGGAAGAATTATGCTTTTATGAGCACATGTACAAGGTATACAGATCATTCAAACATTGCATGTCAGATTCCGCTAATTAAAAAGAGGGGGTTTGTGAAATATTTTAACAGAAATCCATATGTCGCAATAATGCTTCTATGGGCAGTTATGCTTTTATGGGCAGATCATTACAATATTGACTGTTAGATGGAACAAAAAAGAGAGAGTGAGTTTTGGAAAACATCATCAATCTTTGCAATGGAAGGAGGAGAAATAGTTGATTCGTATATAATAAACTCGTTTAAGAATTTAAAAAAAAAAACACTTTACAAAATAATCACATATCCAAAACAAATATAAGAGCACTAGTAATATTGATATCATGTGTAGATTAGTAAAATGTTAATGCATTCTGCGCATTTCTAACTGAATAACATCATTAAAACTATCGGGAGGTATATTAATACTGGAAGCACAATGTATAGTGACGGACAATACAAAAAGCCCACCAAAGCCCGATTTTAATTCAAAATGGCCATGTTTTTTTAATTTTCCTGTGAAGCTATTGAACTGAAATTTTCGCAGCGGCCTAGAAATAACCTGAATTTTCAGCTGTAATAAATTCATAATTTTTCATTCACCACTTCAGATGCTATAGGCATCATCTACGACAAAACAATAAGACCACCTTTTTAATTCTATAGATAAGGCCATGTTGATGAGTTTGAACTACGATCTGCAGTATACTGATTTTAAAATGACCCGTACAACAAAACTTTCACACGCAGAAGATGACAGGACCCCGACCCCAACCCTTCAGGAAGTTAAGGAGGAAATTGGTCGGTTGAAAAACAACAAAGCTGCGGGTGTTGAGCTATTAAAATACGGTGGTGAAGCACTGGCCAGAGCGCTGCACTGGGTAATTACCAAGATTTGGGAGGAGGAATGTTTACCGGAGGATTGGATGGAAGGAATAGTGTGTCCCATCGATAAAAAGGGTGACAAGCTGGATTGCTGCAATTATCGTGCGATCACGCTACTGAGCGCTGCCTACAAGTTGCTCTCCCAAATTTTATGCCGCCGCCTGCCACCAATTGCAAAGGAGTTCGTGGGGCAATAAAGCGGGATTCATGGAGGCCCACGCTACCACGGACCAGATTTTCGCGATTCGGCAAGTGCTGCAGAAATGTCCCGAATACAGCGTGCCCACACATCATCTTTTCATCGAATCAGCGTATGATACAATCGATCGAGACCAGCTATGGCCGATCATGCACGAATATGGTTTTCCGGAAAAACTGACGCGGTTGATCAAAGCAACGATGGATCGAGTGATGTGTGTCGTCTGAGTATCATGGACACTCTCGAGTCCCTTCGAATCTCGGAGAGCGCTACGGCAAGGTGATGGATTGTCGTGTTTGTTGTTTAACATTGCACTGAGGGTGTGATTAGAAGAGCTGGAATAGACACGAGTGGCACGATCTTCGAGAAGACAATGTTGGCCTCCTACCACGAGTTCAGATCGACGGTGATGAAATTGATAACGACACCAGCAGAGAAATACAAAGGCGCATTATGGCTGGCAATCGTGCCTACTTTGGACTCTGAAGGACGCTTAGATCGAACAAAGTTCGCCGAGCTGCAAAGTTGACCATCTACAAGACATTAATTAGATTGGTAGTTCTCTACGGCCACGAAACATGGACATTGCTAATGGAGGACCAACGTACCCTTGGTGTCTTTGAACGGAAGATACTGCGTACGATCTACGGTGGAGTGCAGATGGATGACGGAACGTGGTGAAGGCGAATGAACCACGAATTGCACCAGTTGCTGGGAAAACCTCCCATCGTACACATCGCAAAAATCGGTCGACTACGATGGGCTGGGCATGTCATAAAAATGTCGGACGACAGCCCTGTGAAAATGATTCTCGAAAACGAACCGACGGGTACAAGAAGAAGAGGCGCGCAACGAGCAAGGTGGATCGATCAAGTAGTAGGCGACCTGCGGACCCTTCGCAGACAGCGAGGCTGGCGAAGTACAGCCATAGACCGATTACAATGGAGACAACTTCTGTGTTCAGCAGAGGCCACACCGGCCTGATTGGTAAGGTAAGGTAACATTAAATCTTAAAATTCAAGTCTTCAAATTTGAGCCTTATTTATGGAAATCAAATGGTCTTATTGTTTTGTCGTATGTGGCGTCTGTAAATTTTAAAATGCTGAATGTTAAATTATGGATTTCATGCAGATGCAAATTTAGGCTACTTCTGGAACACAGCCGAAATTTCAGCTCAATTGGTTCTCGAAAAAATGATATGACCATTTTGTATGAAAAACTGGCTTTGTCTTATTGTTTTATCCGTCACTGTATGTTCAATCTCTACGCTTTTCCGAAATTTGCGCCTACGGTTGGCAACAAAACGATTGGGCATTGCTCTAATTCTCACTTTCACACTGTTTCTCAAAATTTATTACTTCCTAGAAATAAAACTATATCAACCGCGAATCGTTAACACAACAAAATAACTGTTCAAAACATTACTAATTGGAATGCACAGCGAATGTCAATTCGGAATATCATGAAAATGTTAGCTGTAGGTACAAGTGTTTGTATTTAGAAAATAGGATAAATACGGCAGGTGGCGAAGGTTTTCTTTCAGTCGAGTATTAGTACACGACACTGAAGAAGTCTGCACATTGTAGACAAATACGCGTATCTGTCAAGATAAGCAATAAAGGTAGTTGGAATTAAATGGAAATTACTAATCACTAATTTCTAATACTAATTCTTATTTTCTAAAAAAAGAAGTTGTTTAACATTTAAATAACTTACCACAAAAGCATACCAGTCTCTATGTTTTATCATATATTCAATGAATAAAACTTTCAAGCGCATCTTTCACTGCTTATTATTCGTTTAAGACTCAAATGCTTTTATAGGCTGATAAAATATGATAAGGTTCGAAAACTTAAATACATATACTTTGCTCGTTCCTTACAAGATCTTACTTTTCTCACATAAAACAATTAAGATATCATAAAAGACAAAAATGTTATTTATACAAATTGAAAACTTGAATGAAATTTTTAAAGCAAATTAAATTACTTGACAATGTAAAAAGCGGCTACAGTAAGTCAATAGGAAAACATCATAAGCGTATGTACAAAATAAATCTAACGTCCACTGGATTGTTACTGAAAAAATAAAAATTAGATAAGTATTAATATCCTACTAGTCCTGGAAAAGCTGAAAACAGATAGATCATTCCAAATATCAATAAAAGTTTTTTTTTATAAAACATGTTGTTGAAAATTTTATACTGTCCTAGTTATATTTCAGAGATAGAAATTGGATCGATCGAAGAGCCCTGTTAAATGATTTCTGAAATAAATGGCTTATCTTTTCATAATACTACTAAATAAAATATTTAAAAGTAATCCTATACTGCTTATAAGCGCATGCCAGTCTTTTATGAATATAGTACACTCCCGTTTCATTTTACTCAACTTCTGAGTACAACCGTATACCATCCATTCCTCTCTCACTCTAGCTTCGTAAAACTCTAGCTTCGTAAAAAGTGGATCTACTCATAAAATTGAGTAGATCCACTTTCTAACGAAAATTGAGCAACACTTCCGTGAGAGAAAAAGAGATAGTACACAATTATAATTAAAAACTGAGTAAAATGAAACGGGCGTGTAGTTGAAATTCAGAAGTGCAATTTCAAAGTAAATGTTATGCTAAAATGCTGAAAAAACAAATTGAACTTTTCATCCATGTCATGTTGTCCCAGGCTCTTGAGATAAATGGTTTTGGAACGCAAAGATGATTCCAAAGCGTGCTGAAATTAATAATTGATATGAGAATGGAAAATTATATGATAAGATTTACAGGTCGCACCCCCTAACATCGCTATTGTCAAAATGACCAGGCCAGGCTACGCCAACCAGCGTCTCCATGTTTCAGCTGGCAATCTTTTGTGACCATATGACTCGTGGAGGCGTGAGGTAGGAACTTGTGAGAACCAGAGGTCGGTCGCACCCTCCTTCGAAGTTGTCAACTCACCATTTGAAGCCCAACACCGACGGATGAATTTGAACACAAATTATATTTACCTTTTATTGCAAAATTCTGAATACTTGAGCAAATCAAAATGGCAGTCAAAAAAACACTATAATTGAATAGTGCAAAAATTCAAAAACGATAAAGCTATTAGCGTCCAGCGTTTCCATTTTTCGTGACGGTAGCAATTTTTAAAATTTCTATTTGGCATGCTGCTGTTACCATGAGCTTGCTTTATATTTGCGCCTCGGAATAATATTGAGACTGTTTAAATTTCCGAGCAGTGTTGGAAATTGTACATACGATTTAAAGTATACGACGAAGGAGACACTAAAACTAGCCTCCACTGGCTGCCAACTGACAAGAATTTGCAACAGGGTGTTTGTTAAATTCCAATCAAACTAACTCTCTAGCTAGAAAAAAAATCAATTGGTTGTCCTAAAGAGGACGGATTTTGCAGGTCATTTCATCCGTTGCACGTTGCGACTATCCAAAAGATGGCTATTATTGTTTGCGCTCAACTTAAATTCTAAATGCACTTCCGCAGTTATCAATTGGGAGCTTTCGATGTCAGGTACCAGTTTCGCATTAGTATGGTTGTGTGGCAAGTACAATCATACCCTATGCCCAGAGAGTCGAGAAATTTTGCTTATCGGGATCTACTCTACCTGGCACATCTGAAGAAGGGCTCGGTGAAAATGAATGACATCCGCAAAATGCGAGCACTCTTCATCATAATTGTTAAATAAAAGCCGCCCCAAGAAGCGTGACGTCACGGAATGTGCTAACTGCCTTTTCTTCGGCGATGGGACAAAGAACCGTCGCATGAAACCGCGCTGTGACAAGTGTGTAGGAGCGCATGGAACAGCGAGATGCGAGCAACTGGAGGAGTCTGCTGAGGTTAAGTGTGCGAACTGTGGGTCAAACCACGATGGCCAAAATCTGGAGGAAGGCGTCCACCCGAAACCTGAATGGGTTAAACCAACATCAACCTCCTCCGAATACGGTGGAGAACTTCCCACCGCTCTGGTACAGCGTGCCGAATTTGCCACCTCTCCAGTTGAACCAACGGCAGAAAATCCGCCAGCCAGCATTTCCTGATGGCCTTCCGTTCAACAACGACTCGCAGACCCACTGCAGCGCTGTCAGTGCAAGACGTGCCCCTTGCAACCTGGCGAATCTCAGGCACAAGCTCTACCTTAGCCCATCTGTCTGATGATGACTCGCTCTTCTCCCCAGACCAGATGTACAGAGGGCTATGTCACTGCCGTTCCAAGGAACAACAAATCGAAGCCACCACCAGGGTGCTGCTCAACTTCATCAACCAACATTAGCCCTGAAGACCCCATTAACATCCTCAATTGGAACGCTTGTTCTGTTAAGAACAAAACTCTTGAGCTTGTTGATTTCCTAACTAAGAACGAAAGAAGGGTATTAGATTGGTTGAAAATTCGACTTTTTATCCGAGGCCCAGAGGGCCGAGTGTCATATACCATTCGACTCAGCTTGACGAACTGAGCACATGTCTGTGTGTGTGTGTGTGTGTGTGTGTGTGTGTGTGTGTGTGTGTGTGTGTGTGTGTGTGTGTGTGTGTGTGTGTGTGTGTGTGTGTGTGTGTGTGTGTGTGTGTGTGTGTGTGTGTGTGTGTGTGTGTGTGTGTGTGTGTGTGTGTGTGTGTGTGTGTGTGTGTGTGTGCGTTACAAATAATGTCACATCGCTTTCTCAGCCATTTGTGAACCGATTTCAGTTCTGTTTACGGAAAATGAAAGCTACAACATTCCCATACAACGCTATTGATTTTTTTTTATTCGGACATTTCGTTACGAAGATATGAACGGTTCAGTACTTGACGGCCTATTATAATAGTAATCAAACAATTTAGTCTCCGATTACATACTGAGCTATTTGTGTACCGATTTTAGTTTTGTCAACGCCAAATTAAAGTTATAAAATCTTCAAATAATTGGTCAAAATTTCATTATGATTGGATAATCCTTCATGGAGATATGACCTAAACAATACCTGAGAGCACATAATTGTGAGATGAAAATATACTCGTTGCAGTTCAAAACCGCACAACACCACTCACCCCAATCGATGCTACTTGCATTCTATTGTTCTGCATCTGGTGCGTTGTATAGCACATACAGCGGAATTAGAGCAGGATAGATTGGCTCGAGCGGTTTTGAACTGCAACGAGTATATTCGAAAATTACACAGTCTCTATTTACTATAACTACACTATTTTCAACGAACATGTACTTATTAAGCATCTTGAATCCATATCGATAATCAAAATTGACGGTTAGGATTGTCTAATAATTCAATCTATGGACTGATTTTATGACATTTCTAATGATTATATAATTTCCCTTTTATATAACTAACATAAACAGGACTATTAATGGCAATATTTTAATCACATCGATGAACAATGCGTTCAGGATTGACAAATAGTTCATTTTATAAACTGAATGTATGACATATCGAATATTCCTGGTTCTTCCTGGAATTTCTGATGAAAATATGTATTCAGTACCATATTGGCCACATTTGAGTTCGTAATTCTGGTGAAGTGTAAGAAGGGTTCAGTCTCACCATCGGTGGATTAATTCGGGTTTTTTTTATTAATTTTTATTCATCTGACAATATGTTATAGTCTTTATGAATTTATATTCTAGTTCAAGGCACGTCAACACAAATATTTAAATCAAAGTCAGGATACCCATGGTTAAATACGTTCATCACTAATCGAACTGGCTCGTTCAGATCATACTCGTAGTAGCGTCGAGGCAAGCGAAAAAAAATCAATGGAACGAAGTGTGTACCCAGCAGAGATGCCAGATATACAGACATGTCTGCATTTATAATATACAGACATTTGACCTCATGCAGATTATAGACATTTTACAGATCTTGCGATAAAGTTATAGATTTTCACAGACAATGATATCCATCAGTAAGATGCAAATGATACCGAAACGATTTTATTTTCCACATAGAGGTAAGCCGAGAACCATCCCCATTTTCTTCTTGACTATTCAGCCCCTTGTACAAGCTTTCAAACATAAAAAAAAACTTACCACAAGTGTATTTATTGGAGAAAAACAGAACAGAACAGAATATTTTAAAAAAATATTGCAGATATATGAACTTAATAAAAATCCATCACATCAAACTTTGAAATCAAGCGTTTTGTCGTTTCAATTAAAGAACATGCTTAACTACTAAATAAACTTTGAAATTATAATTGTATAGAGCTTTCTGTTGCTGGACAGTACGCACAAAAAATTGCTGAAAATGTTTCAAATGAACAATATTTTATTATTTGAAAATTTAAAAATAAGTTAATTTAAAATAAAATACTATGTGCTTCATGTAAGCTGTCAATAATGTTATTAATTTTTGGTTGCATCGAAATAGAAATTTATTTTAAATCTCAAGGCTTTGTTAAAGGTTCATCATACGCTCAGGGATGAATTTTTTTTGACGCTTCAAACGAAGAAAAAAAAATTGCAAAACTTTTTTAAAACAACTACAGATTTTATTCGTGTTGTAAAAACTACAAAACTAGTTAATTTAATACAAAAAAAAAGCTTTAAATCTTTTAAGCATGCTTGAAAATCCCATAAAAATTCCAAAGAACTCTTAATGATGTCTTCTTACTTGAAAAATTAACAAGTTAAAAAACAAAACTTCTGTTCAAATTTTAAAATACATGCGGAAATTATTAGAAGTTTACAATATTTGAAATAGCAGATTTTTTTTTTATAGTTGAATTTCTATAAGCATGGAAGCAATTTTTCTAAAGTGATACTGTAGGACATATGATGATATTCAGGGACTGTTTTCTTGTGAATCAGGATTTTTAACGGTGCCATGTGCCGTTTGAAATCTGTTGACATGTTTTCCTTGCATTTTCGGGAATTTATTGAGTTCTACGATATAAAAAAAACAAATTCTAAGATACTTAAATAAAATAATTTAATGTATTCCTTAATTAAAATTATTAAATAAAGTAAAAGAATGCGATAAACATTTGCTAAATCAAAGTCAACATTGAAAGAAAGTCAGATATTTTGTTTTTAAAAACAAACTGAGTCAAACCAATGAAATATAGAGTGATTTGAGCGCATACGGATCACGGAACTCTTTTGTAATTTTGGATATCGACCCAGGTAATCAATAAGCATAAAATAAAGCACGTAAGTAGCCCTATATACATACTACCAGAATGTCATGTTAATTTCTGTCTTCTGAGACCGACACATGCAAGCGTCCATTAGGACATAAGAATGAGCTGAAAGAGATGAGAAAATAAATTCAATCAAACAAATGTTTTGTCGAATTGCAAATGTATCTGTTTCAAGAGACATAATTTTACACAAAATCTTGGTTAACGTTCCCTCACTTTTCACAAACATGAATTACGTCTCGTGTAAAATTCATAATTTCTAAGTGTCTACATCTCAGCCGGCGTCGGTGGTGTAGTGGTAAGCGTGACTTCTACTTGGCACCCCAGTGGGTCTGGGTTCAATCCCAGTCGACGTCGGTGGTTTTTCTGAGGCGAAAAAATCCTTGAATGCTGAATAAAAAAATAACAGAAGCAAGGCCCTGTGGCCAACCTGGGGTTAGGATCCGAAAATTCCCGCAATAACATCGAAACCTACTTCTCGTGAAGGCCTTTCGTTTTATAGGTAGATCAGCTAGCCTTGAGTCTCCCCGAGAAATCGTGTCTCGTGTGTCCATTCGGTTGGTTTTGGATAGTCTGCAGAACAGGTTCTTAGTGAACTGGTTTTTAGTAGATGGACCTTACTAACCTTAACCTTACTTTGCCATGAGGTTTCACACCAATTTGGCGGTAATACCTTTGCTCGCTCTGTTTAACCGTGGCAGCCGGGGACCATAGTGTTTTTGCCCCTCTTGATTGCGAAATTGTTGCCGAAACGAATCACCTTCGCACTGACATCTGCTTTCCCGTTTGTTAGGGCATAATAATGGGCAGTTCAAACTCGCACGGCAGTTCAAACTACACTCGACTTCAAAAACGGTTTTATCATCGGCTCTTTTACTTTTTTTTTCACCCCTTCGATGCTTTGGCACATCATCAATCACTCCATTTAAGAGAAAATCCATCGTAAGGAGTGTATCGAAAATAAGCTATCCACAAACTTTCTTTCAAATTATGTTGAAAACCGATATTTTATTCATACAAAAAATTGATCCTTTATTGTACGAGGTTCAACTTGAACATAATGAAGACCGGATGAAATTTGAGTTATTCCTTCACGAATTTTCGAACTTTGGATCGAATGCTCTTCATCAAGTTCCGGACAAGTGTTGCATCGCATTTTTTGGACGCTTGAGCCCAAATTTTTTTGAACTCCTGCATGTTCCCAGCTGCCTTACCAGTCTTCTTGAAGACCCTCTTCACGATTGCCCAGTAACGTTCGATGGGTCGAAGCCAAGGGCAATTTGGTGGATTGATATTTTTCTCAACAAAATCTATACCCTTTTCCGCAAGCCAATTGAGAGTGGTTTTGGCATAGTGAGCCGACGCTAAATCCGGCCAAAACAGTGGAGGTGTACTATGCTTCTTATATAAAGGCAACAATCTCAGATCGATAGATTTCCGCATTTATAGTTCCGGTAGCGTAAAAAATGGTTGACTTCAAACCACAGGAACATATTGCTTGCCATACCAGTACCTTTCGACCGAATTTCTCCACTTGAATCGACCTGTCCGCATCGCTCACATCCGCCCCAACGACGGCAGTAAAGTATTGTGGACCTGGAAGGGTTTTTGAGTCCTCCTTTACATAGGTCTCATCGTCCATCAAAACGCATGCATCCGGACGCTGCAAAAGACGCGAATACAATTTCCGGGCCCTTGTTGCTGCTCGCTTCTTCTGTTCTGCACTTTGTTTCGAGATTTTCTGCTTCTTGTAGGTCTTCAGGTGGTTTCGCCTCTTGATACGCTGGATCATTCCGACACTCGTTCCTGCTTTTTTGGCCAAATCACGTATTGATATTGATTTGTTCTTCATGATGGAAGAACCGGGTTTTCTGCCTCTTCCTGGTAGCTCATCCAAAGAATAGTGTTCCCCAAACTTATTAATGATGGTTTTAACACTCGCATGATGAATTCCAAACCGCTTCGCCAATTTTCGCATAGTAATACCCTTCTCACTTAGCCATGTGTCCAGAACCTTAATTTTCACTTCCTTTTCAATACGCGACATTTTGAAAACGCAGAATTTGAATCGCACAAACTAGTAAACAAAAGAAAGCTGACAGTCAAACGCACAGCATGCGTCATACGTCCTTATGAGTTCAGATGTCCAGCAGGGCACCCATGAAGCAAATTTGTTTATCGTTCTCTTTCATGCAAATTACGCAACGGTTGTATTTATTTCCCAGCCTACTTTCTTAAAACGGCCTATGTTTCACAAAAAATTATCGAACGTAACAAGTAGTTAGGTAGGTTATCACGTATTTTTTAATTCAAAAACTAATGCTCCCTCTTGTGCAACTGCGACCAGGTGCTGATTGGCTTTTGTTTGGCAATTGCAACCGATTGCATTTTATTTATTTTTCTACACTTTCTTCTTTAAAAATAACAAAAAAGGACAAAATTGATTATTTTAGCTTTAGGATTGCAGACACATATTTTTATTGCAAACACCTTTTTTCCTTATGTATCAGTTTGCTAGGTTTGCTATGGATTCCTTTCAAAATATGACAGATACGATTTACCGTAAATACAGTCTGACAAAACGCAATCAACGATTTGAATGGCACTATCGAAAAATACTCCATTTCTAGGGATATCCCACACTCATGTTCACAAGTGTCCTTTATCCATTCACGCCCAACCTCCTCACATTATTTTTTATCAACGTCTTTCCATACTTTACATAGGACTAAATAGAAACAGACGACGAGCAGTTGAGCTTGTGTAACGAACAAATTTCCACTGGGGATAGTCGCATCACAATCAGACTTGCTTGGAAGGTAATATTACTTGGAATTGGATGAAGTCGGAAGCAAATGAAACTGTCAACAACAGATTCTATTCAACTACCACCCACCTGCCCGAAGATTTCAGGCTAAATGTGGTTTAGAAAAGAGCAATCTGATTCACATTGAGACCAACAACGATTCGTAAAATCGATATTTACTGCTCTGTTGACGGTTGGAACAAGTTGGTAAGACAGAAAGGAACAATTTTTGTGTTCAATCTACTATATCTGTTTTTGTATATTTTTTTACCGCCAGCACTTTCCCTTCACACATGGAAAACTACATAACCTGCAAAGAAGTTTTGCTTTCATTAAATTTGAAGAAAACAATCAAATCTGAACTAATTCTTTGTGCTATATTTTTCTAATAATTTTAGATTAGTTAAAATTGCTTCTCTGATGTAAAATTATTGATGCCTTTGTTAAAAGTTCTCCTCATTTTATAACAATCCATTAAAACAAAAAATATTTATTTACAAATCTTTCATGCTGGCTGGATAATCTACAAATCCAAACATTTCAGTTTTAATTGGTTCGCAGGTTATTTTTCCAACAGTTAAAACATAAAGGACGGTTGTTGATTGTAACATTTATTCTTAATGCTCTCTTTATGCATGCAATTGTGAATATTATTATCAGCCGCATTTGGTTTGTCATGGTCTGCCTGGGCAAAGTGTTTCAGGTTTATAGGAAACTCGAACACTCACATAAATAAAATGAACAATGCCAAGAGAAAGAGTTTCGAAGACTTAATATCCAATCAGGAGTAGAAAAGGGTTTCGCTTCCGGGAATTTGTATTCCACGGGATATGAATTCAGCGTCGCATCACGATGAAACATGATGCCACGCTAATTGCCTGTAGGCCCGGATAAAAATAACCATACAATTACAATACAGGAATATAAAATAATATTAAAATATATTTACGACCATGAATCTTATTGTTCATGAATCAGACAAATGAAAAATGCATATTGTCATAACTATAGATTTTCTATTTACTCTTTATGCTAGAATTTTCAACAATTGTGAAACAATACAATTAATAGTAATTGACTCAAATTTGTTTTAAAAATATGATTTTTTCTATAGTTAAGATACATAACAACCCCCCTTTTCTATTGTCGATTTCTGAATTAACATTAGATTCTGTTGTAGAAACAATAACTCCTACTGTCATCTTATCGTTGTGAACAATTGTTTTAATTGTACACACTTTAGATGGTTATAATACATTTAATTGTAAACCTTCTAATTTTTTTCGGGGGTCGCTTATTTTCGATATCGATGATCAATAATACGTTCTAAGCCTTTAAGAAGAAACGAATTTAGATTAGTGGTCTGAAACAGTTCGCTTCTTGATACGATGAGCTTTTTTCTTTTAGAATAAATTGAATGATTATGTTACCCCAGAATTCAGGGATGTACTTCGTTGCAAAATTGCTAACCATTTTTTTTTTTTCAATACATATGTTCCGAAAAGATTCTACCCACCGTATCCCTCGTTAATCCCAAATGAACCACTGTGCAGTGAAAGATCTACCTAACGCTGTCAGAGCAAGATTATCAAACGTAGAACGTCAACGAAAAGGTAGATAAAAGCAAAACAAGAAAAGTGAAGCATACGGTGAAAAGTGAATTACATTTCGAATAAAAAATCCTAAATACCTTAATTATAGTTCTTAGATAATCTGTGGTGAATTGATGTACTAGTGGAGACAAATTCTTCGAGCTACTCACAAAAAAAACGAGTTTGCTACTCAGAAAGTCTGAAAACTAACTTCGCCACAACATATTTAAAGTGCTTGAATCCCTCCTGGAGCAAAATTCTGTGTATACCTTCTGCCCCAGGATATTTGTAAGGAGCATAACTATTTATATGACGAACCAGTTGAAGAGGCAGACATTAATAGAGACAAAAATAGAGCAATGCCATTGAATAAAATCTATGATTATAATTTTGTAGCCTCAGAGGTCATGTCGTTAATTGTTTTTCGCATTTCGTTGATATGATTTTGCACGAATTTTATTCAGTCGGATGGCCTTATTCAGACGGGATACATTTGTACAAAGACTTATCCATTCGAATCTCTCAACAGACCGTAGAGCCTTTCAGAGCCTTGCGAGCTGATGCACTGTTACCTCAGCGTAGCTAAATCAGAATACCACCAAGGTGTTTCCTCCCTTAGCTCAGTCGGTAAAGGCGCAGCTACAAAGCAACACCATGGGTTCGATTCCCGGTTTGGTCTAGGATTTTTTTGTTGACACAGAAAACGCCGCAAAAGACTTGGCTGATAAAATCTTTAAGAAAGCCAGGGTCGAAAATGCATTGAGATCTTTTCAGCCTTACAAAGCTGCAGGACCGGACGGAACCCAAGTAACAATTTTAGTTTTATTCCAGCCATATAGCACTCCTTCCGGCTTTGTTGATAAAACTACATTCAAAACTGTTTTGTCTACCAACATTTCCTCTATGCTTCTTTAAAGCCGAAATTTGTAAAACGTGCACTAAGATTTTGAAGGTGTTCTAGTGACAGAAGTTATGACCATTTGAGAACCTTTATAAATCCTATTGACTGCCATGAAAACCAGTATACGGCAAATTGTCACAGCTGTCAAACATCACTGTGATGGTTTTTGTTGTTCTGCTTTGTTCGATTCTCTGCTCTTCTTATGCATTAACAGTAAACAATATCTGAGAAAAATGTTCTAGTGTCGTGAGAAATATTGTTTGATAGCAAAATATCCAAAACAAATAAAGTTTTTGCAGCGTATCATGCTCCAAATCATATGCGCATTTAATTTTGTGGTGAATATTGACACGATACGAGCCGCCTCGGAAATTATGCGAGTTGACAACAACAAAAATAAAATTAAAACAAATATATTCGATAAATAAATCATGAATTTCCTTAAAATTGATCGAATTCAATAAGGATATGTAAAAGAATGCTGTAATTGGTCTCCAATCTACAGTCCATTTGCAATATTTGCATTATGTTTGGTGCATTTATTTCTCCACATTTCAATTGTTGCTTATATTTTAATATGGCGATTGAAAAAAATCACAGTTTTACTAAAAAGCCAATTGATCTTCGCTATTACTACTTAAAATGAATTTGCTGTTCAATTAATTTACTAGATATGGTTTTAAAATGCTTTTTCAACTGACCATAATAAGATAATATGAATGAGTCCTAAGACGGCATTTTAAGACAGCATTTTACGAGTTTATAAAGTCGAAATAAAACCCTTGATAGGAGTAAAAGCTGTGTAGGATCTTATACACCTGACTATAAGATGAAACCTATTGGCACCTCTTGGTGCCATAATGAAACCATATTGATTTCTAGTGGCTCCCATAGAAAACAAAAATAAATAAAAAACTTAATAGGGCTTAATAGATGGTTTTGGCAATGTTACTTGAGAATATTTCCAGCAATGCTTCAAAACGGTGAAGCGGTGTTGATCTCGCCATTAATTGAAATTTTTAAGGCAAGTTTGAGACTCTAATCATATTCCATCTTCATGGACACAAGTAAAAGTTATTTTTATTTATAATATAGGAAAACGAGATACGACGCTCCCTTAGTCCCATTAGTCATAAATTTTGTTCAAGATTGTAGAAAAAGTGTTGAATGATTATATCAATTCAAATTACATGAACAAGCATCCACTATCTGAGTTTCAGTTTGCCTACCAGTCAGGTAAGTCAACAGTTACGGCTCTCCATACAGTGGTATCCAAGGTACAAAAAGCACTATCGGTAAAAGAAATAGCACTTTGTCTATCTTAGATATTGAGGGTGCTTTCGACAACGCTTCCGATTCGTCTATCGTGCCGTGAAGAAAAAGAACTTTGACATGGGCATAATTAGTGGCGTTAACAGCATGCTTGCAGAAAGAGAAATCACTGCAGAGCTAGGAAGTTCGCCTTATTTTTTCTTAACTTTTTATTTCTTCCAAATTTATCCATATTTACCTTTCATGTTATTCTAGGTGCGCTAACTACTACCGTAGCGTATCAACCTAAATTGTTAAAATATGTACCTAATTTGGTTTACATTGTTCATGCCTTTGCAGTTCAGTATTAAAAACAGGTTTTTATTCCGGCGTGTCAGTAGGAAGTTCGTCTATTAACGTTTTACAGTATATGCAATGGGCCTTAAAATGCTCAGGCTTGGTTTATGCACCCAAAGAAGTAATTGTACCATTCACCAGGAAAAAATTTAGTTGAATCTAAAAACTTTCAAGCTAGGGGGATTTAATATTCATTTTAGTGAACAGTTTAAACACCTAGGAGTAATACTGATTGTCTGGAATGCTCATGTTGAGTGTGTGATCGGTAAGGCAACCAGTGATTTCTGGATATGCTCAAAAGCCTTCGGCAGAAAATGGGGTTTAAGACCAAAAATGATAATGTGGATTCATACATCCATAATTCGTCCAAATCTAACGTATGCTTTGCTTGTGTGGTGGCAAAAAAAAAACAAAAAAAGGCTACTGCACAGAAAAAGCTGATGAAACTTCAACTGCTTGTGCCCATTGCTATTACGGGAACAATGCGTAGCACTCCATCAAAATCTTTAGATGCCATTCTAAATATGCTGCCTTTGCACGAATACGTGCAATTAGAAGCGGAAAAAGAGTATGCTAATAATCAAGCGGTTGAAAACTTTCAAATTAGTCGATCACTTGCGCATTTTCCAAATTTCAAAATGGGCCAGTGATGCATATGAATGGAGACTGGATGTTACCTGTGGAAAACTATCACATGTAAGACGTCACGTATAGATTGGGATGTCAGAGGTACCACTGTTCGTCACGGTTCCATAAAATTATTTACAGACGGTACAAAAATTAGGAGCAAACACGGGAGGAATCTTCGGCCCTGCAGTAAAACTCTCAGTGCCGATGGAAAACTATCCAACGGTGTTCCAAGCGGAGATTTTAGCAATAATAAAATGCGTTTACGTTTGTCTGAAGAGAAAATATAGATTTGCAATTATTTTCATTTTTACAGACAGCCAAGTTGCACTCAGATCGTTGTGTTATTATAAATGCACATCCAAACATGTCCGGGAGTGCATTCTTTCACTGCGAAAGGTATGCCAAGAGATCTCCGTAAACTTATGCTGGGTTCCATGACACTGTGGAATTGAAGCTGTTGGAGCTCATTAAGAGAGATCTTTGTACCAATACTGGCAGCCGGACACCGCCCAAGTAGATATCATTTGATAATCATTGGCCAGGTTCAGAATGATAACTGTCGTTTCTGTAACATGGAACGTTAAACCTCGGAACCTCTGCTCTGTAGTTGTGATGCTCCCAAAACCAACCAAAAAAAAAATAAACAACAAACCCAAAAAAGGGGGGGGTTTTAAAAAACAATTTTTTCCCCCACCGGGAGAACCCGCTCTTACACAAAAATTAAAAAAATGGATAAAAACAGAAAAACGAAAATAAAAAACAGGGATACCCCAAAAAATCACCACACAGCACACACAGATTCTCCCCCCCCCCAAAAAAAAATCACCAAATTTATACATATCATAACACATATGGTTGGTTAATATTAAAGAGTATTTGTTCGAGCCGTGGGCTCTGTATTTGCCGGGATGCAGAGGGATTTCTTCTCGTTCGTAGTTCGAACGGCGCACAGAAACCAGAGGAGAATTATTGCACCAAATGAGCACTGCTGCTGTTGCACCGCAGTACCAAACAGCTGCGAAGTAGTCCTTCAATCGTTTGTTCACCGCCAAGTTCACCGTGAGTTCACTTTCACGCACGATTGTGGATATCACTTTCACACACGGTCACGCAAGATTACTTTCGGATCGATAAACCAAATTCGAGATATGTATATCACCACTTGTATTGCACAAAACAATGAGACGACCGACAACAATTTTTGCTCCATTCGATTTCGTGGTATATTTGCTACTACCCTATCCTACATTGGTATCACTTGGTCAAGTACAATCGACCATTGGTGTGAGATAAATCTCTCCTCTCGTGAGAGATTGTATTCAGCATTAGGCTGGTTCACAATAGTTTAGTTCATAGCTTTAGTTGTAGTTTACTTTAAGTTCAATTGTTTAAGGATTTAGTTTAAGTTCTAGAATTAATATTAGGGTTATTATATAAATTATTTACAGATTAAGCTTTTCATTATGATCAGTTGGTAGTGATCATTCCGGCCACCTTGAAACAATCCAATTGTTTCAACACTCAGAACTCTCGATACTATGTTCTCTGCCTTCTCGGTTGAATCGGACATCTTCGGCTGTAAGATTCCGGCTGCGTAGCGTTTGGATGAACACCGTTGTGTCGATGATTGAAGGATGTTGATTGAAGTGTTCGCAAAACGTTGAGGATGATCGATTGATGAATGGCACGAAGTTACACGAAGCAGAACTGTGGACAAGAGAAAGACCCGGTAGATCGAACGGTTTGGTTTAAATTAATGGAACGCTAATCACCTGATTGCGCTCCATATGCGCATTGAGACAGTTTCGGACTGCTCTACCGTTCTTTGAAGAATCAGGAACTGCTCATATCGGTTGGTGGTCTTCGCTTGGAATTGGAAGAATGGCAATCTTCGCAACTGGTCTCACGACTTCGGTAGCTTCGGCTGTCTTAATCGTTACGACGCGAACGATACCGTCCTTCCCAGGGTGTAGTTGGATGATTCTTCCGAGAGGCCATTGCACAGGAGGAAGATTTTCATCCTTGATGATAACGATCTGTCCTATCTTGATAAGAATTGGTGATTTGCATCCCTTTGTTGCTCGAGATTGGAGTTGAGCAAGGTACTCCGGATACCAACGAGCCCAAATACGCTGGAACAGTTTCTGGGTGTGTTGCCAATGGTCCAGACGGTTTTCCGGCGTGTTGACATGGCTTGGTTCCAGCACGGCTTGCAGATTTGAGCCAACAAGAAAGTGACCCGGCGTTAGAGCCTCCAAGTCAGTGGGATCGGATGGAATTGGAGTTAACGGTCTTGAATTAAGGCACATTTCTATCTGTGTTAACAGAGTGACCATGTCCTCTTGGCGGATGCGGATGTGACCAATTTCACGAAGGAGATGATGTTTGGCTGACTTCACAGCGGCTTCCCACAATCCTCCGAAGTGGGGGGCGCGTGGTGGAATGAACTTCCATTGTATTTGGTTTTCAGCACACCAAGTTTGTATTTGAGCTCGGTCGAGCTCGCTTGACTTCAGCATTTCGTAGATACGATTGAGAGCATTAGCTGCTCCCTTGAATGCGGTTCCATTGTCCAAATGGAGTTCTCGAACTAGGCCACGACGGGCGACAAATCGACGAAGGGCGGCTGTTGACAGATCCGTGACCAACTCGATGTGAACTGCTTTAGTAGAAAAACAAACGAAAATGGCGATATACGCCTTGGTTGGTCCACGGTTGCGAACAGGTGATTTAAGATACACTGGTCCACAGTAGTCAACACCACTGATTGAGAACGGCCGTGCTGGAGTAACTCTAGACGTTGGCAAGTCTGCTATGCTCTGCTGAACGAGGACTGGCTTATTCCGGAAACATTTAATACACTGGTGATATGTATGCCGCACAAGATTCCGTCCACCGATGATCCAGTATTTCTGGCGCATTGTAGTTAGCATCAGCTGCGGACCAGCATGGAGAAGGAACTTGTGATAATGACCAGCGAGTAGTTGCGCCAGTGGATGCTTTGCAGACAACACCATCGGGTATTTGACGTCTTCTGGAGCTACGGCGTTTGATAGGCGTCCTCCAACGCGGATGATACCGTGACCATCAACATACGGTCTCAACCATTTGAGCGATGAAGATTTCAATGCGTTGGTATTCGTGGAGCTGGTAAGTTCAGCTAGCTCTTCCGAATAAAGTTGTGACTGAGCTATACGAATTAACGATTGATCAGCGGCAGCAAGTTCAGCTGTCGTGAGAATGATGTTGGATGACTTAGCAGATTTGCGGACAGCAGCTTGTAGCCCACTGATGTATTTCAAACAATATGCTACTACACGGCGCAGTGTTGTATAACTGGAAAATCGGTCGAACAGTTGCGTCGCAAATTGCTCATCAGATGCCGTGACTGTTATCAAACTAACTTTTCGAGCTTCTTCGGTGACTGTGTTGGATTCCTCCTCGGGGATCTTCGTAACTGGCCAGGAAGCAGGAAATTCTGACAGCCATTTCGGTCCATTCCACCATCTGGACTGGTTCACCAATTCCGTTGGCTGCAATCCTCGTGATAACTCATCAGCTGGATTTTCTGCTCCTGGAACATGTTTCCAAGAGGCAACTTCTGTGTTTGATTGGATGGTAGAAACACGGTTCGCGACGAAAGTTTTCCAACGATTCGGTGGTGACTTCAACCATTGAATGACTGTGGTTGAATCTGTCCAGAAGTAGACATCGGCGGACAGTTTGATTGAATGTGCAACCTTCTTATACAGCTTGGTGGAAAGAACGGCCGCACATAGCTCAAGTCGTGCGATAGTGTGTTTCGTAGCAAGAGGTGCCACCTTTGATTTCGATGTCAACAGCTGAACCTTAATCTGGTCACCATCCAACGAACGAACGAAGCAGCATGATCCGTAGGCTACATCAGAAGCATCGGAAAAGAAATGCAACTCCATCTTGGAAATGTTGCTCAATGATACGAAGCGTGGAATTCGAATTTTGGCAAGAATGGGAAGCGTAGCGTGAAATTGCTTCCACTCATCTTGTAACCTTTGCGGGAGCGGTCGATCCCATTCGTATGGGTCTTTGTTTTCGTTCTTTAACTTCCAAAGCCGTTGCATGAACATTTTGGCGGTGGCTATAGTGGGTCCAACGAGGCCTAACGGATCAAAAATCTTTGCGATGTACGAGATGACCTTTCTTTTTGTGAGAATAGGTGCTGGTAGCGGAAGTTCAACCTTGAAACGGAGCATATCCGTCTTCGTATCCCATACTAAGCCGAGAGTAGATACTGACTGATCATCTTGCAGGTTATGAAACGGTTTGATCGCCAGATCTTCGTTAGGAATTTCAACTAAAGCTTCTGAGACGTTGGAAGCCCACTTCTTCAACGAAAGACCTGCTGATGCAAGCATGGCGGATATTTGGAAACGTTTCTCCTTGGCAGATTCCAAGTTGTCAGCGCCAGTGAGGAGATCATCAACGTAAAAGTCTTCGATGACTGCTTCTACTGCCTCCGGGTAGTTTTTTCCTTCGTCTTTTGCTAGCTGCTGGAGTGTACGTGTTGATAAAAATGGAGCAGAGGCGGTTCCATACGTGACGGTGAGGAGTTCGTATGTTTCCAGTGGATCGCATGGCCGTCGACGAAAAAGAATACGCAGAAATCGTTGATCAGCAGGAAAATGCAACAGTTGACGGTACATTTTTTCTACGTCAGCCACGAAAGCAACAACGTGAAAGCGGAATCGGATGATGATCGAGTCGAGATTTTGTTGCACGACTGGTCCCACGAGAAGCGTATCGTTGAGTGCGATGCCGGAGGAGGTCTTACAGGAAGCGTCGAAAACCACGCGGACCTTTGTGGTTGTGCTGCTCTCTTTAAACACGGGATGATGCGGTAGATAACAATGTGGTACTTCGTCGTCAACAGAATCGAGTTTGCGCATGTGGTTGAGGTGGAGGTATTCTTCGATGAAATCGTGGTAGGTTTCCTTTAAGGCAGGATCTCTTTCAAGGCGGCGTTCAAGGCTGTAGAAGCGGCGTGTGGCGATTTCTCGGGATTCTCCGAGAGTGACTTGCGGATTATCGGACCGAGGAAGGCGTACGACGTACCTTCCGTCGTGAGTTCGAGTGGTGGTTTTGGCATAGATTTCTTCGCACAATTTCTCTTCGGCGGAATACGTCGGGCCATCATCAACTGCTTCAAGCTCCCAGAAACGTTGTAGCGCTGATTCGAGGGATCGATCAATGGTTGACATGTAGCAAGCTGGTGGTGCGACAGTGGAATTAGTAGATGTCTTCCCAGAAACTGTCCATCCGTATAGTGTTTCCACCAATAGTGGTAAGCCGTCACCGATTGATAAGCGATTGCCGGTGTGAATTTCGTGATAGCACTCCCCTCCGATGATGATGTCGATCACGCCCGGAATATTGAAGTGCGGATCGGCCAGTGAAACGTTTGGTATGTTCCACGTAGCTGTGTTGATGGCAACAGTTGGAAGATTGGCTGATGGTTTCTTCATGACAAGAAAATCGAGTGTGGTGGAAAATGCGCTGGTTTTTGATTTGACTGTTGCCACGACTTGGCGTTTGATCTGCTTGACAGATTCTCCTAGTCCTGACACAGCAACGTCCACTAGAGTGCGCTGAGTGGCAAGAGCATTGACCAACCGTTTTGTGATAAAGTTGGACATCGATGCAGAGTCTAGAAGAGCTCTTACAGTAAATTCTTTGCCGTGTTGATCGACGACGGTAAGAACAACCGTTTCCAGTAGGACCGTGCTGTGGTTTGATTGGACGGTCATGCTTACTTCTGGTGGATACACTGATCCCGAGGTCCCCACGTTCGCTGACGTGGATGGAGTTGATTGTTGCGTGGAAGGACTCGATGATACGGCAGGAGTTATCTTCTTTGGAGCTGTTGAATCGTGAAGCATAGTGTGATGTCTGGCGTGGCAGGTTCTGCAATTGAACTTTGACTTGCAGGCCCGCGCTTGATGACCATGACGGAAACAGTTCCAACACAAGCTTCGCTGGGTTACCAACTCTCGCCGCTGGGATACAGTTAGCTTGCTGAACGTTGGACACTGATGTAGGAAATGCTTCTCAGAGCATGTAGGGCAATGCGAAGTAGTTGACTTGACTTCGCTTGTCGCAGCGTTGACAACGGACTTGAATGTGACTGGCTTCTTCGGATTGAGGCCGGCCACCTTGATGCTAGTCGTTTGCGAACGATGCTGAAGATCACTCGATACCGACTTTAACATCCGAACTTGTTGAATGAGGAATTCAATAAGTTCGTCATACTTAACGTCTTCTTTCTGGCGGGTTTCTTGTTCCCATGATCGCAGCGTGGATGCGTCGAGCTTATTGCATAGAATAAAGTTGAGAGGTGTGTTCCAGTGCTGAATTGGTTCACCGAGCTTTCCCAAAGCTTTCACGTGTCGTTGGAATTCATCAACCAAATTGTTCAGCTCCAGTGCTGACTCACGCTTCATTGATGGCAACTCAAACAATCCTCGAAACAACTCCTTTGTCAGGAACCGCTTGTTGTCGTAGCGCTTCATTAAGGCGTCCCACGTAGTCGCATAGTTGTCCGCTTGAATATCCACGCTTTCAAAGGGCTTTTTCGCTTCTCCCTCTAACGATTGTAGCAAATACTGCAGTTTGTTGACGATCGGTATGTCATCGTTGCTATGGATCATCGACAGGAAATTATCACGAAATGATATCCATCTTGATTCGTCCCCTCCAAACTTTGGTAGATCGATCTTTGGCAGCCGATGGTGAAAATGTGCAGTATGATGAGCGAAGCTGTTGATCATAGTCGAATTCATTGAAGGTTGGCTGTTGTCCATCTTGGAGAGTAGAAAACCTTTCAGAACGCAGTATCGATTTTCGAATTGGGTGCGCACCTCGATGTGATCTTCAAAATTCTCAACGTCTAGTCGCTCTACCTCCCCTTGAACATGCTGGAATTCTTTGTTGACCTTGTCCAGTGTTTCTAAACGCACCGATATTTGATTGGCATCCCGCTCGTGATTGTACTCCGCCACAAACTTTTCCACCACATCTCGTATCGCCAACATTCGTTTGATGATCAGAATGTTGCCTTCCAGTTTCTTTTCCGCTTTGTTAACCATCTTGCTCACCACTCGAACCTCACACGAAAACGAAAACGACACGTTTAATTCGTAACGATTTCTCCTTCCCGACGCGACGTGTCGTTTTTACCCGTACTGAAACGTAAACAGCACAAATCGAACGAAATTCTCCCTCCCGTCGCGGTGTACTGTTTAAACGCGATCAATTCGACGGAAGTATCACGAAATTCGATCGAAATAATCCTTCCCGTCGCGTCGTGATACTTCTACACGAACGCGAACGACTGCAAAGGACACCTAAAATCGAAACGATCAATCCTTCCCGTCGCGAAGTGTCCCTTTGCGATGCGCGTGTCCGCTTAACGCCACTAATAACGGAGTAATCAATCACCGTTTTCCGTTTCCCCACCACCTAGTACGGTGTACTAATTTCACTGTGCGATAATGTATGCACAAGAAAAATAATAAACGCAGGTAATCAATCTGCTAACCAGCTACCACTATTTATCAAATTGCAGAAAATAACTAATTTTGACTCCTCTGCTTAGCAATTCCACCGTACTAGTTTTGCTCGCCTTGTGCGCTTCGATCTATCCGATCGGTCATGCAATATTGTCATGCGATATTGAATTATGCCGCCATTCCTTGCCTCCTTATATCGGCGTGAAATATTGGCATTGGCCGTGTGAGAAAAGGCCTAAATTTTCTCCACAGAGAATAGACAATGCAAATGGCCTACCTTTTGTGTGGTCACTGCCCTTGACCACTTACCGCGATGGCGCAAACCTGACTCCGACGCTGATTCCTGACTTGGGTATGTCCTCTGATCCGGCTCGAAGGACCAATGTTCGAGCCGTGGGCTCTGTATTTGCCGGGATGCAGAGGGATTTCTTCCCGTTCGTAGTTCGAACGGCGCACAGAAACCAGACGAAGCTGATTGCACCAAACTGATCACTGCTGCTGTTGCACCGCAGCACCAAACAGCTGCGAAGTAGTCCTTCAATCGTTTGTTCACCGCCAAGTTCACCGTGAGTTCACTTTCACGCACGATTGTGGATATCACTTTCACACACGGTCACGCAAGATTACTTCTCGGATCGATAAACCAAATTCGAGATATGTATATCACCACTTGTATTGCACAAAACAATGAGACGACCGACAACAATTTTTGCTCCATTCGATTTCGTGGTATATTTGCTACTACTCTATCCTACATTGGTATCACTTGGTCAAGTACAATCGACCATTGGTGTGAGATAAATCTCTCCTCTCGTGAGAGATTGTATTTAGCATTAGGCTGGTTCACAATATTTTAGTTCATAGCTTTAGTTGTAGTTTACTTTAAGTTCAATTGTTTAAGGATTTAGTTTAAGTTCTAGAATTAATATTAGGGTTATTATATACATTATTTACAGATTAAGCTTTTCATTATGATCAGTTGGTAGTGGGTATGGATTGAAAATCGAAGTGCCGCAGTTATGAAACATATTCGTCCAGTGTGTAAGACATCGTGGCTGGTACACTGTCCTTAGCGACTTACCCTTGAAAGAAACATACTTCACACCTTCTTAATATGATTTGAGTAGCGTTTTCGTCATGCACTCGGTCCAACGATCTCATTAACCGAATGAAACAGTGTTTTTCTGCAAATCCAGCATTGCTGAAGTAGATGGCTCAGTGCTCTATTAATGGCCCGGTTGTCAACTGGAAGGCGTTCAAAGAATTGACTGGGCAAATCAGGGATCTGCGAGCCAGCCCTGGCTTTGCAGTCCTCAACATCGGTAGCTGCATCTGGCACGTCGTACACAATTCCTTCAAGGAGGGGCTAAGACAAACATATTGGCAGGTTGACCATTTTCAGCTGGCTTTGTTCAGCCTGTTCCAAAAACGTACCGCTTAGAAGATCTGACTAAACGGCTGTGACAGGTGAGGTTACGCACATGACTTACTTTTGTTTTTATTTTACTTGACTGGAACTTGGGTGATCCTTATGATTGAAGCATCGCCATTGTATGCATTACTGTAAATTTTAGTGCACAGATTGTCTTCGCAAGTTTTTTACAATTTCTTTTTATATGCTATACGAGTTCTGACAACCTGGGGTGGTAAAACTGTTGTCATTTTTAAAATACCATAAAGTCTCAGTCCATTTGTATGATAGACAAATATTTGTCACTGCAATGGACAGAAATCTATTGTGTCAGTCGGTTTGAAATAGAATTGACGGAGAGCAATCTTCTTCCAGCACTAAATGTGGAAATCGGTTTTACCTCTAAATCAGCAATCAAGAAGGCGAGAGAATTTGCAGAAATTTCGACAAATATCTTTTTACTGTGGTTTTTTTAAGAAGCAACTCAACTAATCTCCTTTGACATACATTTTAACGCGTTACGTCACCTGCATTAACCCTGATGTTATAACTCACTTCACGGATATAGCTAAAAAGCGATTGTGTCTGGAAACGTTCGTAGAAAAAGACTATCTAAGCGCTGCAGTTGCAAACAAAGTGAAAGAAGAATTTGGGCAACTGTGCTCAATGCCGTCTTCAAAGACGTTGCTTGCCGGAATCCAGAGAAAAAAACGGCGTTTGGACAATTTTTGGGTAAAACTGATTGGTCATTCCAAGAAGGAGCTGCCAAATTTGATAACATTTGTTAAAAAGATGCTCATCCTGTCCCAAATGCGACGATGGAGCGAGGATTGTCAATAAATGAAAAGTGTCTGGTGGTGAACCAAACTGAAAAGAGTTTGGTAACTCAGAGAATTGTCACCGAACTGTCAACGACGTTAGAATCATGAAGTCCTTGATACAATATGCACGCAACGCACGGGCATCATTTTGTACTCGAAAACCTCGATTACTTTCCTATTTTTCTTCGATGTTTATGCTTCTAGTAACTTAAAAGATCAATGACTTATATAGATCGATCTCTGTTCTCGTTTGCAAAATGAAGCAAAAATGCGGAAAAAATTCGGGAAAAATGCGGAAATTTTTAAATTATGATTGTGTGGCCACCCCTGACATGAGGGTCAGGATTCAATAAATGTTTGTATTATACATCTAAAAAAAACATTCAAATTTTTGAGGTTATTGAATTGAGGTTATTAAACACTGCCAGTTGTCAAAGCAATATGATGTATGGAATG
This sequence comes from Aedes koreicus, assembly GCA_024533555.2. Classification (NCBI taxonomy): domain Eukaryota; kingdom Metazoa; phylum Arthropoda; class Insecta; order Diptera; family Culicidae; genus Aedes; species Aedes koreicus. Next base: position 256,990 of record JAHHFK020001495.1, on the reverse strand, counting down.
ATCTCACCAATCCGCCATCAATTGATTTATTCTAATTCTTGCTTCTACTGAAAGATGTACCAGTGGTCGTCATAACCCTCAGCGCTTTTGTTAACATGACACAATTTTGAAACACTATTATTTATGCGTTTCAAAAACTTGTTTTTTGTATTTAAACCGGTTTGGGAATTGAAAATAAACCCAACGAGATCGGGAAAATAAAAATACGTGAATTTTAAAATTAAACACGAGTGGTCACTCTATCAAAATGTAATGCAGGAAGCCTAGAGAAAAAAATGAACTGCTCTGGATCCAAATTCAAAATTGAATTTGACTGGAATTTAATGGAATTGAATAAAATTATATCTAGGCTTGAGCTTTTCTTATCATCGTTTTCATATGTTAGCCATCGGTCTTTTAAATTCCTGAACAAAGCTCGGATCTCATCGGTACGCAACGCATCCATCAACGCGCTCTGGACAATAAAAGGCTGGCTCGGCGTACCCGTGACAGAAAACATGACAGTGTGCGACTCACCGTTGGCTGTTCTAGGGGAAGTGGGTGTACGACGAACCATGCAGGGCTTAAATTTCGGAATAGATGATTTATGTTTTTTTTTTTGTGTGGCAGTCTTATGTTCTGTTTTTTAAACAACCTTGTAAAAATTTGACATAAAGCGTTTTTCAATGAAGAGGATAAAAAAAGTCCAAAAAATTCAATATACATTTTTACTGCGGGTGAAACGGAGTTAGTGGTGGTTAGGCGGAAAATCATTAAAACAAAGATATGTTTTGCTGGAAACAAATGTATTCTTTGAGTTGATTGTAAATGTCAAAAGAGAGAAAATAATAGAAAGCATTTTCCATGTTCGATCGAAAACGTTTCCTACTTTTATCTGATTATACATTTATTTGCTTCGTGTAATCAAATGATATAAATCAAACAGAGTGACGATTGGATTCCCGTTTGTAAACTAGAATCTTACCCATACAAGCAGTTTTCCTTTAATCGCACACAATTTTTCACTCGCGCTTTTGTTTACCTGGTTTTCTTATCATTCTCAATGTCCCTTTGATGTTATTTCACCAAAATATGTTTAGTATTAAGTTTAATTTTGGAACCCACTCAAAGTCCTCACATTCAACAACACCAAAAATTCAGCCGCTTTTTTAATCGTTTTTTTATTTTTTGTTTTTGTTTACATTCTCACCTTTTGACAGGTTTTCAGTATTCCAATGTGGTTCAAATATCGAAGAATATCATGATGATAGAGTTCACGCTGAACAATGCATTAGGTTCTGAGTAAAATTGAGATATTCTTTTCGTCGATTTTTTCTTTCGTTAATAGTCTGTCTATTAAAAGATTTGCTAATGTTTTTGACGTATTGGATCCTTAATTATGTTACTGTACTGTAACTTTATGTTACTGTACTGTGTGTTGAAAATACTTGAACATGTTTTTACATAGCCGTAGGAACACAAAGAGAAAGTCGACTAAGAGAGTCTCCCAATGTTACTTAGGACCTAATGCATCGTTCAGCTTGAGGTTTCATCAGCACAATATGAAATTTAGTAGATAAATATTATAATCACCACACTTCTCTCTGGCGTCACCTGACCGCTTTACCCACAGTTCCCCTATGGGTAGAACCACCAAAGCAGTGTTGAAAACAAAAACAAAGGTGTGTACGGTTGAACAACGCATGATTGTTGGCTGTATGTCTCCATGAACAAAGGTTACATTCATGCAAACAGGTAATCGGCGACATATTTGAGTGCTCTCTGCTACATATTTTTATCGCTTGCATTGTATTTTCCCACTTTCAAATAAGCCGCGGCATTTAAGCGAGATAAAAAGCAGTTGAAGAATAATGTTTATAGCTAAACAAAAAATTAACAAGAAAACAAATCACAACAGCTACGTTTGCTGAGGGCGATAAGAGTGCGAATAGTCATAATTAATAAGAGTACCATTTAAATAATTCCAACCCGCCTGATGAGCGTCCGTAGATCATCGTAGTCGTCATTCGGTGTTTGGAATTGTGGATGTGTTTTCCACGCGCTCTTCACCGTTATTTTCTCTTTCAGACTATTTTTGCATGCCGCTATTAAGTTTGTTGAGCTTAAGCGCCCCCTCTTGCCTCATGACGGTATTTTTGTTTATTTAAGGTATCGAGTTTCCCCGGAGTTGAATGGCCGGTCGCACGCAAACTAACCTCTGCCCGTTTGGCTATCTGAGTGAATTTGTTTTGAGCTGAAAACTAACGTCCATAGAGGTGTTGTTGATTATTTGGAAACTTCAAATTTGCTTAATCAACGATCGATCGTGTGCGGCGGAGGCATCTTAGAAGTCAATCCGATTAACCATGCGGACACAGTTATTTGGTTGATTGATTTCCCACGTTTTCTTGTCGACTGATGGGAGTCAACCGTAGGTTAACGACAAACATAATCCACAAAATTGCATAAAATGTGAACCGAAACGGTTGCCACCACTGCTGCTGCTGGTGCTGGTAAAACGGAAATTACTACCTCCGGCCGTTCGCAGTCGGGGCTGACAATTTATGGGAAAACTTCACGTCTACCACGTCTAGTGAGCGGCGGAAAGCCTTCCTGTATTGCAATACACTGCGGTGGTGCGGTTTCTCGCTTCGACGGGAATGGGATCATGTCTATAGAACTTCTGGTGTCCAGCCAGACCAGACCAGTTTTAAGTGCCCACAGGCGCACAGTGTTAAAGGCGTGTCGTCGGTTACCACCGTCTGTGTATAACGCCTTAATTAACCGCACGAAATTCTACAAAACTGCTTCGCAGAAAGGAATTTACTTCCAGCCATAACAAAGAACTCGTATATTTTGTCAGATTGCGTGATAGTCACAATTTGCACTATTTGTTTTTATAGCTTCAAAAGGGCAGATTCTTAGAAATAAAACAACACAAAAAGTAAAACCATTGTGATCTTCAGAGACCGACTAATCTTCTTAAGAAGGTTAATTCTTTGACTGACTTGTCAATTTAACCCACCGATCCGGGGAACATATGGCAAAATCCTACGCTCCATCACCTTGCATAATAGTCGGATTATGTCATTGACTGTAAGCTGCAGTACGGTGTACATTCCCCTCAGATCAGACCCAGTGAAACAGTGAACAATATGGTAATTCAAATGGAACGTGTCGTCGCCTGTCCCCCTTTTTTGACTTTTAGGGCCAGCTTATAATTCGCCAGGGACCGTCGGCAGGGCATGGTAGCACGAGCCACCCGTTTATTTGCTGTTGACAAATTCCGAAACGAGACTGGACACATAAATTAATCTCTTGTTAAGCAAATGCATCCATCTCAATGCGTGGTCGGCAGGGTTTGTGCGTACTGAAAATAGTGCACCATCGTAAAGGGGAGATCATAACGAATGTGTAATGATGTAATTACCTTCTAACTGAGGGTGTGAGTCGCAACTAGGTAAGGAGGAGGGTAATTTGAAGGTAGATTTACAACGATTGTCAAAACCTAGAACTATTAGTTTTAGTTAAGGGTTTTATTGTAGTTGAAATCATCAACTACCGGAAAAATACCGAACAATATGTGTTTTCCAGGTTTGGAAAAGATTTTCCTACTTACTGTTAAACGATTTCAGATGTGAATTTACTTAGCTTCTTTTAAAGCTTACATATCGCATCCAGAACTTCATAGGGATAAAATCCCTAATACTTGAAAACATGCGCTTTTTAGTTAAATCTCTGTCAGCGTTTTCCGTGTATGTTAGTTAAGTTCCTTCCAATCGTCCCCTGAAACCTCTTTAGAACTTTTTTATGAAGTTCGTTCATCTAGATTTAATAATTAGTTATCAGAAACAATTGCAAAATTTATCAAATTCTGCTTGAAGATTCAATGTTATGTGCTTTCTGTAAATGTTTACCTTTGTTAGTTTTTTTTTTTTTTTTTCAAATTATTAAATGTTAATTTCATTCAGAACTGTTTCCATAGGTTCTGAGATAGTTCTTTTTATATTTTCCTGCAAACTTGCAATGAGTATTTCAGTACACACAACAGCTGGTAGTATTTACTCCAGCGAAACTGTCTCCAGTTTTTCTTGACAACTTTTTCTGGGTTCTTGACATTTTTTCCTGATCTGGTAGTGATCTGCCATCAAACATGCCATTGAACTGCTGTGAACATTATCACAGACTCGTCTCGTAATCAAAAGCTTCAAAAAGACTGGGCTTAGTTAGGATAACATAATTATTTTACGTTGATGGGTCTTTAGTCAGCATTCCGAATGCCAATAAGCCGAGTGTTCAATAATTCAATTTTTCTTCTTCTTCTTATTCGAACTCGCACTCTGCACAGAAATAATATATTAATTTTACTGAATCCAATTTTAAAAAAATTAAAGCATACGAAACTTCATTGAAACAATCAATACTTTTTTCGTATTCAATGTAGGCTCGCACAACGCGTCCTATGATTAGCAAGTTTCTTATGCTATTTCTGATCTCTGTTTTCGACATTTTTTAGGCGTTTAGATACTAGCATTGAGATGTTTGGCATAGTTTTTTAATATACATGATTGTCATTTGTTGATTCTGTGAAATATTTCTTGATAACTGTACTTGTTTGAAATAAACTTAAGGCTAAAGAATGAAATTTTTTTGAAGGGAAAAATAACTAATTTCAAAAGAGGCAATTAATGCATGAGTATTTCCTACCTAAGTCTTTAGTTGATTTCTGATCTTTTTTTTTCGATTTTTTTCACGTGATGAAAAATATCTCTCAAAGAGTAGGGTACGATTATACTTGCCTTGCGATCATAGTAAAGGGCGAACATGAAATTATTGCTACGCAGTTAACTTACTATAAAATCTCATGTATCTATCGGATAAAAACCAAATTTGTAAGGCAGTTTAATACATGTATTATGCTCAGTTTACATTCATTGGATCAATTATTGGAGGTTGTTTGGTAAAATTCTCGACACTTCCGCTTCTCGAAATCCATAAGAGCTTGTACATTCGAATCAGGTACCTTTTTCTCATTTATCTACTATCTAGGCATGTCGTTTGCTGCATCCTTTACTTTCTCCTTGGTCTTTCGGTTTCCCGCTTCATCATGGCCCAATAAGTTCGAATGGACGTACTTCAGAGCAGTTCGCTGGATTCATGTCCTTGGGGACAAAATGCACTGAATTAGTCTCATATTATTCCAGCACGCTTTTAAAATAGTGGCATGAAGCTAAATCCGTCCAAAATAGTGGTTTTCCATTGTGCTGCCATTCTGTTTTGTAAATTTCGCCATTGATGGTGCCTGTTGGTGACGAAAATTCCATTTTGCTTTCCACAGATGCAGATGGACTGCCAAATGAGGTATTTCGATGTGAATTTCGACATATTTTTCTTTTTGAAACGATCATCCAACTTAAATTTATCTTTTCCGGTGTAAACCTCCTGTCCTGACTTTTTTAGGGGTTTGCTTTGACGAATGTTTCGTCATCCATCACACAGCAACTGGATCAGGGCAACATCTCCGTGTAGAGCTTCCTAGCACGGGTCTCAGCAACAGTTTGCTCCCGTTCATCGCTGTATGGGCAGTTTTGAACCTTGTATGCATATAATCCACCTCTTGTCTTAACTTTGTGGACGTAACTTTGCGAAACACCGACCTTTTCAGCAACATCACGTGTTGAAATGATCGGATTTCGGGTGCAATTACCCTTAACCATTCCCTCCTTCCTAGTTTCTTTCCTGCTCCGCGCTTGTTATCCAAAGTCAACCGGTCGTTGAACCATTTTAGTACACTTGGGACGGTTGAATTACAGATTTGTAGGATTTGTCCGAAAGCACGATGGAACAGCTTCGAATTTTCCATGTGAGCGTAAAAAAATGTCCATCGCGTCTCCGCTATTCCTTCTTGGCCATTTGGTTCATTTCTGTCCAGTGGGAAAAAAAATTATAGCCAGTTGTATGTATTGCAATAATTTCGTGTTCGCCTTTTAATGCAAAAATTGTACAGGTACGAAATGCTCTCAATTAACTGAACTATGTATGTGCATTTAGAACAATAAGCTTAATTTGATAAGAAATTTACTAGAAATGCCAAGAATGCAGGTAAATGCATGGATGCAGGATACATTCTTCTTGTTCTTTACTTTCAATGCATGTGCCATTTGTGCATTAGTATGATTGTGTAGCAAATAATCATACCAGAGATCCAAAATCGCGCGACACTCACCCGGGAGTTAATAGCATATCAATTTTCAAACGTTAACCAGAAACGATTATCACGTGTAATAGGAAGAACCATGCAAACGATATGCTGATGTGACTGTCGTTGCCTACAATTGAAATGTAAGCCTACAAAAAAAGTATGATTGAGTTTACAATAAAACTATGTGATGGAAAAAAATCTGCTGTCATACGAACTGCTCATGATTAAAAGAAGGAAAAATCTCCCATGAAAGCTTATGTTCCAAAAATTTCGTAAAATACTATGATCAATATTCCATTTTTTTCAAAACTCGGCAGAATGGCCCATTCGGCCTAACAGCTTTCGGCTTATTGGCGATCGGCCTAATGGCCCTACCCTTTATTATACTTTGACATCATTCAAGAAATAAATAAAAAATGTTCTACTCCAACAGTAGAAAACAGTTCTTCCCAAAAAACCCTATGAAACCAGCGTTCACAGCTCAAATTAATTCAATTCGAATTTCAATTTCATGTGACTCCCAAATTTCCAAACCAGTTAGTTTTTTTAATTTTCTTGTTGAACGTCTCTAGGTGTATTTCATAAGAAAAGCTTTATTTGTACTGAAAAACTTCCAGGGAAGTTTCTTACGATTTTCCATGAAAAAATCATCAATACTTCATTTGAAGTTTTCGCTTACCTTTATTACAATAAAACGTTTAGATTTACTTCTCTAAAAATTTCCTTAGGAAACATCGATTAATTACGTCACGCAAAAAAGTGAAGTTCACGTTTTTTGTATGGACCTTCAAAATGTTTTGAATGGATTGTCACGTTTTCCCAAACACTCCCTCCCCCCTAACTGCGTTAGATAATTAATGGACCTTCCCTTATAACTATTTTAGTATTTCAAGAATACGTCCAGAGATGTGGATTTAATTCAGAAATTTCCTAAATTCATGTAGTTTATGTTCTGATCTTCCTGGATATTTATTCAAATCATTCCTTGGATTTGCTAGAGATATTTCTAGGTAGGGTTAATGCCCCCATATTAATCTCATTGTTCCTATATTCATCCTACGATGAATCAAACAATTGGACAGTTGAAGGATCGGTTTCGTTTTCTAATAATGTTTGCTTACGTTAAATAACTACAACAAACATTACTAACTAATTCTGTCACGTGTATATCGTTTTATTTCAAGTAGGATGAATTGCAAAGTGATGAGATTAATATAGGTACATCTTCCCTACTTCCTAAGAAATTTTCCTGTGGTATCTACAGCAGCTTTCTACCGTTCTTCTTTTACAATTGCTTCAAAACTTTTTTTGTGAATTTATTCCGGAATTTTCCAACGATTTTCCGTGATTTTGTTATACTGAAACCTGTCTTGCTCTAGGTATCTTTTTGCGCTTTTCTCTTTACTTTTTTTCAAAGTTGGATTGAAAACCTAGGGCATTTATTTTGTGAGCTCATTTATCATGTGAAGATTTTCAAGTTTTTCTTGTAGTCTTCCGGCAGATTCCACATTGTTAATTTTCAGGTAGCTGATACATCTGCTGAAATAACAAATTATTTATATGTATTCAATTATTCTAAAATGTTGACAATTTGAGTTGGGTCGCTTTCTACGCCATTTTTAGTTTCTAGCTGTTCGCAAAAACCTAGTAAGAAGCGACCAGTGTGTACAAATTCGCATGAATATGCTCAAAGTTTCGCCGTCCAATGTCAGAATGTGTTCTTACCTTGTTAAATACTTATCTTTTTAAAATGATTTTGAGGATTCGAAATTTTGAATTATTTAGAAATTTAGAGAACCGTTTCCATTCAATTTTCTTCTAGAGCTGTTTTTTACATTACCTTTCAATGTAATGATTTCATTCAAAATTTCACCTTGAAACTCTGTATATATTTATTATAACTAAATTTTCTTTGTTATGCATTATCCATTCTCTTTTGAAGCTAATATCCCGAAGTAGTCAATATGAATTGTGTTAAGAATAAGTATAACAATTATTCATTGAGTCAAGCTTCTGCCAACCATGACGAGCACCTATCGTTTATATGAGTCTGGAAGTAAACTATATGAAAATATGTGGGTATTTTAGAGTTAAATATTTTCAAAACGAACTTACGATGTATATACTTGAACGTCAAGGTTGCTAAAATTATTACGCTTTTCATCGTCGAGTTCTATTACCCAGAAAAGTGATTGTTGTAAAGAATTTTACGACATTTACCGCTGAGATGTAATCATAATGGTTGATTAACTTTTATTGAATTCAAGAAATTAATTAGATATATATACATCAACTAATTTATAACAAACTTTAAATAACATCGCACGCTTTTCGAATTCCTTTTGAAATATTTCCATATTTTTTTATTGCAAAATTTATTCAAGACTAATTAAAAAAATACTACACAAACAAAATCAAACAGCGTAAAGCAAAATTTGCAATTCGGCAAAAGTGGAAGTGTGACCCATTTGTTGTCCGCCTGTATCACCCGCATAAATAAAAAAAAGAGACCTGCCCGCTGTTCCACCTGAGATACAATTCAACGAATAATCTACATTCCAATTCAAAAGCAAGGTCTATGCCCGCATACATATTCAGCAGATTCGTAAAATACGCAAAGTCCGCGATTATCACTCTGAGTTTCGACCAACCAACGCGCAAAAATTTCTCGCCCATACGATCGCCAGAGGCAAATCATCGCGATCTTATGCCCCATAAGCAACGTGCACATAAAGACGCTGGACCGGTTGACGGAACAACCCGTCATAGTCGGCGTCGTTGTTCATTAATATGTGACGGAACAAAGCCGTTGAGGCTGTGTGCGTATAAATACGCTACCTATGCATGCATTCGTATTTCCGATTTGTATGGAGCTCAACATTGACATTGGAATTTTTAATGAAAGACTCCAAAGGAGACGATGAAAAGTTGTTGGAAACGAGTAAAATTCGCGGAGGTACGCGGAGATACTCGAAAGAGCAGTTTATGATGACGACTACAACGAAGGAGACGGAAAAGATGAACGAACTTGTAGCTTAAGCTGGGGGGAAACAATGAGGGTGGGGTTGTACAACAATAATTATGGTTAAGTGAGGAAAAATCAGTTTTCGTCTTTTTAACTGACACTCAGAAATATTCGCCAAAGGCAACAAACGAAAAAGAGTGGAAAAATGCACGCGCCGTTTCCAGCAAAGGCAGTAGCAATGGTAATGTTATTCAACTTTGGTTGCCCAGTTGAAAGCTGCACTAAGATCTAGCCGTCAATCAGTCCTCTCGGAAGAGTGGCTGCTCGGCAAAAATGGCCATCCTCCGCAAGCAAAGAGTTTTGAGTGGGAGTCCTTCCGACAACTCAATCAGGTTGGCACTGTTTGAGAGCGCTGATGCGACTTGGTTAGGGCTACCGTTCGACACATTCGTAATCTGGTTTGAAGAGGATAGGAACAGATATTGCTACCTAAGTGGGCAGGATATTATTGAATGTTTGGCTAGGCTGTTGAAGACGATGATTCAGAAAAGTTTCAATTACAGATGCATGATACCCGTCAATGATGTCAGTCTTGTTTCAAGTAGACAGGATGGTTGCAGTTCTGTCTCATCTCGGAGTTAAAATCCCGTGATTTTGGGAAACATAGTGAGTCATCTGTTCACATTTATAAAATCGACTTAATTTTTAACAACAGCTGCAACAACTGGTATAGAGATGGTAAATGTCATAGAAATGTTATGGGGAAATGTTTTTATGACAATCCTTTGGTGACATTTTTAAGGTAGAAATGTGCATTTTCCATCCCTGCTATGGTAACAGTTAATGTTGAACAAATCGTCCTACACCTCCCCACAGACCGTGAAAACGTCGGTACTGATCTATAAATATAATGAATTAGCGAACTTGTACATTTAATATGTGAAGTAAGCGCCATCTATATAATTCTCTGTGCGATTACGCTATTTCTGATCAGAAGCAGTGGAGTAACTAACAAATACACGGTCTTACAGAAAAGGTCCTCAAAAAGGACATGCTCATAAAACCGTCATTTGACCGTGATTCCAAATTGCATTCTTAACAGTCTCTTGAAATTTGAGGACATATGATAAGAAACTGACAAACATGCCATTTGAAGTTAACTAGGAAACTACTACTATCCTTTTCCACTAGTCTTTTCTACAGACTTTTCCAAGAGCTTTCCATAAATAAAAATGGTCTAAATCTACTTTTAAGTCAATTTTCTTATCTGGAACTTTAGTTAAAATCCGTTGTCAGCCAAACGTCAGCAAAATTATAATTTTTTTTAAAGAGATTAATTGTCCTTTGGCATGATCTAACAGCTGCTCAGTCAGCAACACTAAATTGTGAAAAGTGTCATAGTAATCGTGATTTGTATGCTCTATTCTATGGGCCAATGATACCTGCTGGGAAGTTTATCGATCTAAATTATAAGACATTAGCGACTCGAATGACGAACAGCTTTTGTTTTTCACATTTATTTATGAAGTGATGTTCAGCAAAGCTGTAGCATAAGAAAATGTCTTCAAATTTTCGAATTTTAAAAAGCTTATAAGGACCTAATTTCAGTGACTTAAAGCACAGGGGTCGTCCCTTATCCCAGTCGGTAAAGGCGCTGTTGCAAAGCAACACCTTACTGCTAAAAAGACGATGTAGAACAGGAGTTCGAAAATTTCTATATTTGCATCAGCTCTAGTGACCATTCGCATGTGCATGTACAAACGATTTCTGCTGCAATTCAGAAAATCGAGGCTCTAATAATTTTGGAGGTCAATTGAAAGAAAAAATATCTTTGAAGCGAAGTCAAAGACATAGTTTTCGGACTCAGATTCAATCTTATATTGATACTAAAATCGATTGAGAGCACTCAGTATTCTGGGCTAGCGAAGCTATGTTTCAAGAGTTGGCGAACAGATGCTTTGTGGTTAAGGCGGTAATGTGTTTACAAAAGGCCTTTAATGGAATTGTATCCTCCTAAATATTCGATAACTAATTGGTGGTGTCTCTACCGTATGTGCTACCATGGCTGTATGGCTGCCAACCAAATTGCAATAAACACGTTTATGCGTACGTCACCGTGAAACGAATATTGCCCAATAGCTTCTCTTAGTGTTCTTTTTTCAAGAAGTCAATGGTTGTAATGAAAAGAATTATTTATTTTCTAACCAATCCGCACGATGAGATGAGCGAACGAAATAAAACACATGCCCATAGGCACGTAATTTTGCCTTTTTGGCTATACACAAGCAGAAACACGGTTATGGAATTGTGTAGAAGCTTCTACGAGGGCCCGTATAAGGCAGAAAGAACCACTTAGTTGGCTTATTGGGTACTGAGGTGATCCAAGAAAGTCTTTTTCTTCTTTAGCATTTCAAACTTATTGCTTTTACAATTAGCTTATTGCTTGCTCTCAACTTAGTGTTCTAAATGCACTTCCACAGTTATTAATTAAGAGCTTTCGAAGAAAGTACATTTTCTATAATGCCCGTAAGTTGTTTTTTTCTATTGACAGATAGTCTTTGAATGTATTGACAAGTTTAGATACAAGGCTATATGTTATTATGGTCCAATTTGATAGGTCGATCAGAACGCGTTAAAAGGTTCAATTGATTTTTCAACGAAGTCTTACTACGATCCAGAGGATTTCAGCTCCAGGGGTTGTGCTTTTCACCCCTCCTGAAAACAAACGGAAAAATCTTTTTGAAAACATGTAACCGTCTTTCGCACACTTTGTGGGCTTCAACAACCTTGAACCTTCTCCAAATATGAAATGAATTTCCTTTGAAACTTTTTATGGACTTCTTCTAGACTATCCTATGATCCAAAAACGTTCTATCTGTTCCCCTAAAGTTGTTACGTTCACCGTCGTAGGGCAGCAAGCGATAAGGTTGAGGGTTCCCAAATCCGTCTTGCCTGCCGCAATCCATCGAAAAACGGTGTTCACAAATAGAGAAAGACCTTTACCGACGCGTTGAATCTGCACCCGACCACTACTCAGTAACAAGAACTCGTATAAGACTAATCCCAGTAGAATGTCTATCGGAGCTCACTTGTCATCTGTCAAGACCATCTGCCATCTGTTCAACTTAATCATCCATCACAGTGTGCTCAACAGATGGCGCAGGTGTGTTAGTGACGATGATTTGTAGCTCAAAATGTGTTATGTCTGTGTAACTGTGATATAAAATTTATTAACGGAGATGGGTTAGTATAAAAATACAAACATTTTCATAAAAAACTCGCGTTGTTACGTTCTTTGATGATGATTGTTGATGCTGCTGATCGAAAATTATGCAGAAGAAATGCAAATCTACCAATTTTAAAACGAATTTTTCTCCTAAAGGGGACACACGATTTTGCATAGATCTTGTAGATGAAAGTTTGTACTTTCAATTCACGTACTCTGTGCTTGCAAATATTTGTAAATAAGGGAGTAAGATATTTTGCAAAAACGTATTGACGTACCTCAACTCCTACAACTTTTTTTTTTTACAATAACTAGCAACTATTTTGTATCTTCAAAATGTGCGTCATTTTATATCCTAAAAGTTATCTCTGCAAAGTTTTCAAATTCAAATTGAAATAAAATTGTTACAGCAAAAAAACTGTTTTTAAGTCCCACCCTAAGGAAAGTTAGAAAAACTGTTAAAAAACAATACGTAGTTGAGATAGAAGTTAATTTTTTTTCAGCAAAGTTTCATTAAATTAAAATATCTACAATTCTGTTGAAGCAAAAAATCCTCTAAATCATAAGAATAAAAAGTTGAAATTATTATTATGAACCTAAAAGGACCACCCTAGTCACCACCCAAACCAAGAGATAGATCTTATTTTTTAAATTAAATCTTCCGAAGACATCATCTGTCTAAAGTTAATGGTTTTCGAGTTATCGATTTTTGTCGCGAAATTTATCCATTCAAACCATAGTTGATGGAGAAGAGAGTGGTGATTCTTATTAAATGTGCCACAACGGGATTTGGATCTACAATCCCGAAAGTAGTGACCAGCACGGAGGCAGTTACTGCACAGCTTCTTCGAGTTCACACCTAGACACCGTTTATCTAGTGTTAGCTTCGTGAAAGCAGGGCAGTTAGTGATGAAAGGCGGCGAGCCACTACAAACACACAACTCGGTGTTGAACTGAATGCATCGGTGTGTTAACTTGAGTGCTGACTTCTTGAAAAGAGTAGAACGGGCGCTAACTGGGGCATGGTGTCCTTCAGAAGAGCTGGTCAACCGCAATCGCATCGAGAATCCGAGTCTGCCCTTCCAGAAATTCCATCACGTACAGGACCGCAGGATCTTCTTTCTTCACAACGAATTCTTCCCAATCCTTCTACGAGACGTCGCCCAACTTCGACACAAGCAGCTGCGTCACCATCGCCCCCAGCCCGAGGTAACTTCTCCCAATTGGTCCAAGATTTTCAGATGTCGGTCGAAACAATCGATGACATCTTGGATCCCACTTGCAGTCATTTATTTTTTAACTTCGGGTACTGTTGCAGAGCGTTTACGTGTCACTTTTTCTGCAAGTACACATTCGAATACCGCTTGGCCAATGCTGACCAGGTAATTCCGTTGCTCGCTTCACTTATTGGTAATAAATCGACTACTTTTCACGCTTCACCCTTCAAAGACGCTCGCAAATAGTGAAAACATTGAATCGCACTCAGATCCGGATTGCTATGCATAAGCTATCATAGAAAGGCAATCATTTTTCGAACTCCCCATTAAATTCAGGCAAATTAATCTTTGGCGACTGAAAGCGTGCAGGATGCCCCCGTATGCGTATTAGAAGAAGTAGAGGATGGAGATTCAGTAGAAGTTGGCAATTTCACGTTACCCTGCCCTGATTTTTTGCACAGAAACAGAAGAGCTTTTTGGTATCGTGTCATTCAATTGTGTTAATAGTACTCCCTTTTAATCAGTATATCAAGTGACGAACCTGCTCAGGGCTGAACGTCGCTATAATAAAATAATAAAAAATAATCAGTATATCACTAAGGGTTTGTGTTTTTATGTGCTTTTGTGTGCTGAGCCTCAACAGCATTCTTAATGCTCTTGATTCTTAAAATCGATGTTTCTATATAGGAACTTCAATACTATCTTTGTGATAAATGGGACGTAACGCTGCTGTTAAAATAAATGCAGAAATCAGAATCGTGTGGATGACACCACCCAGTAGGAATGCATTCTTTCAATTATTGAAAAACATTAACTACCGCCAATAACCACATTTCATCGAATGCGCAATGACTAACTCATGTATCTTCTCCTCATTTTCAGGTAAGCGTTTCTGCACTCTCCAAAAACAATTAACAGGCTGAAGTCGAAGTCAAAAACCACATCGATCAACAGGTGACCTACTTTAATTCGGCTTCAGGATGCCGACAGTTGTTGACAATTAGCACCTTATTCTTCTTCAATATCTGCCCGGCTGTCTTCATAGGTTTAACCCACTTTACTCCCACGATGACGGCGATGACGCCAGTTCATAATTGACCTAGAGACACAATTACCAGACATGATCAATCCGATCAAGGTTAATATGATCGAGCGTCAAGTTTTGTGTAAACAATATGATCATTTATATAAACTGCCTTTACCCATCAAAGCCGCCACGGGTTAAAATCGATAAACTGATTCTTCCGCCCAAAAAGTATGGATAAACAATCTTGCTGATCGGCAATTTCCTCCCAAGACAATCCGACACACATTGAGCATCTTCATTTTACATTCAGCATTAACACGCGAACCATGTTTGTATGTTTTATCGGTCTGTCTGCTGAAAACGACTTCTTTTTTCTTTTGTATGTGTATGCTACGAATTGCCTACTAGATTTCGCCAGAAACAAAAAGAAAAACAATCCATCTCGTGTCTGCCAGCACCAGAGTATGGTCAAGTTTAAAGCGCTACAATAACGCCTATGTAACCAGGAACGACTCCGGCACGTCGTGTTGGAGAGGAAACGAAAATATAAATCATATTTTGCTCGTAAAAATTGAAAAACTGTGTGCACTCTCCGGCTGTGACTGATTGGTAAACAATCTCTTCGCGTTTTTTCTTCTTCGCTGCACGTACGAACTTGCTTGTTCTCAAATTATATGTACATAAACAGTTAACGTATGTTTATCTAAGAAGGTTTTTTTTTGTTATACGGAGAGTTCATTTCCGGTACGTCTGACCTAATATTGATATTTGATCTTGCGTCGAACGCAAACTATAAAAATATTTCGTACCTTCAATTACATAATATACCAAATACACGTCTTATCGATCGTCTGAAAAACATGACCCGTTGCAAACCAGTCCCCTACTGGCAACTGTACTTGACATCTTACAAATGGAGCATTTTCCCGTTCGAACCCGAAATGTACGTTGCATTACTCCGTCCTAACCGAAATCACTATGCAGCACTATCGATTTGAAGCGTTGTAACTAGTTATATGCACCGAGTAGTATCCCGATCTCGTTTCAGTACCCTGAATAACATTGAATTAACATCGATGTATGGCAGAAGAAAAAAAGCAACCATTGCAGAAATCCTGTCGCCACGTTCCGGGCAGTTAAGCGTCTCCGCACTTTGCTCGTCGACCATCAGCAGCACTTAACAGATAAGCTCTTTCTTTCTCTCTCTCTCTCTCCCTCTCTTGCCAATCGACGGCGAGTCTCCCTGGACCCTGAGTTATTGACCGGAAAAAATAGTTTTCATAGCCGTTGTTGTTGGTATCCATTCCGGGCTTGGCCAAGTCCACCAGCCCATGTTAGAGTGTGTAATCGACGAAAAAATAGCCATCTGAGTCGTTGTTGGTGTGGAGATGCATGCTGCACCCGGGGTTCCGAAGGCGGTGGCAAATCATTGAACATTGCACCCGTGTGTATTATAACAGTAAGCGAAACAGCGTCAGCAGCGACGTCGAACGGATACAGTATGTCTCGTTTTCCAGTTGGCGAGCACCCATGATAGGAAAATGAACGAAGAGATGAGATGAAAAAAATATCATTACCACACTATATAAACGAGATCAGCGCACTAACCTCATCATATATGATGGTGTAGATGATGTTCGTGGTACGTACTGGACGAGCCTGCCAGAGACCTTGAACGTCGAGGCGGCTTTGAATCGATGATGTGTAGCGCCATGCTGTCAGAAGGGAAAAGGCGAACGATAAAATGATAAACTTATGAGTAAACTAATATAGCGAGCCGCGTTTGGCAGACAAGATCGTTAGGGCGTACAATTTCAACCCTCGTTAAAGAACCAAAAAAGAACGCCTTAAAACGGTTAGCATGACATTTTAAAGTTTGATAACCACATGTTATTTTGAATCGTAGATAAAAATAGTCTCTGGGATATCCCTGTAGATCCAACAGCGGTCAATTAATGAACCGATAATCTGGTATCATGTAAACCATAAAAATAAAGTTGTCAAAAACTTAAGTCGATTGGTCGGACGAAAACGAATTTATTCCCATCTACAGATTTCCCGTAACAAGATGGTACAGCCATTTTTACATTTTGCTTCATGTTCTCCGCCTAATATGCTGGCCAGTACCATTATCTTTCGATCTATAGAAAAAACAACCGTTGGAAAATTTAGAAAAATAACGAATGTTACTAAATTCCTTCTCAAATATGTTTGACCATTTGGGAAATCTAACTTTTTTAAGAACATCAATAGCTTTGTCTCGTTCTATCCTTCGTTAGCATTCGAAGACTTCTCTTGTATTCAATTTTGACTGTAAATTCAATACAGCGAAAGTTAAAATTGCGAATCTAAACCCTTCCATCGCTAGTAATGCGATGCGGTTCTTTTTTTTCATCTAAACATAGTGATAAAAAAAACACATAAAGCGGAAGAGCAAATAGTAAGTAAAATTAGTAAAAGTAAGAGCAAATCTTACTCCGAATAAAATAACGCCGTAGTGAAACTTGCTCGGAATTTTTAATTAGCTCAACATTTTGTGTGGTTAAAGATCCATTCTTAGAGAATTTTTCTTAGAATCTTAGAAAATTAGATAATTTCTTATCTAATCTTCGAATGCATCATACAAAGATTTTTTTTCTGTATCCTCAGGAATGTAAGTGTATAAAAGTTTGCTCGAGATTATTATCGTATCTTACCAAGTTCTTTCTTTCTTTTCTTTTTTTTTTTTTTTTAACTTTTTATTTGTTCCAAATTTATTCATATTTACATTTCATGTTAATCTAGGTGCTCCAGCTACTACCGTAACGTATCAACCTTAATTGTTAAAATATGTACCTAATTTTGTTTACATTGTTCATGCCTTAGCAGTTCAGTATTTTAAACAGGTTTTTATTCCTGCGTGTCAGTATAACAATAATATTCTGAAAACTAAAAACAAACTAAAATTAATCTTAACTAAGCATAAAGGGAATTAATCATTGCAATAGAAGATTGCAACGATTTTTGTCTGATATTATTAATTATTTTGTTGGACATTTGTTCTAAAGTCTCAACATTCGAAATTCTATGTACTTCGTTAGTACTGTACCAAGAAGGCAGCTTCAAAATCATCTTCAGAACTTTGTTCTGAATCCTTTGAAGTATTTTTTTCCTGGTAGCACAACAACTAGACCATATTGGAACAGCATAAAGCATGGCCGGTCTAAAAATTTTTTAAAAAAATAATAGTTTTTTTTTCACAAAAAATTAGTTTTTTTTTTTAAAAAAAGATAAAAAAATTTTATATATTTATTACATTTGGCTTGAATGCCTTCAATGTGATTTTTAAAATTTAATTTTTGATCAAATAATAGACCAAGGTATTTCACTCCGCTTCACCAGAAAATTGGAACACCGCTCATAGTAACGATGTGACTACTACTAGGTTTCAAAAAAAGAAGCTCTAGGTTTATGTGGGAATATTATTAGTTGAGTTTTGGAAGCGTTGGGAGAAATCTTCCATTTCTGTAAATAAGAAGAGAAAATGTCCAAACTTTTCTGCAGTCTCCTGCAAATGACACGAAGACTTCTTCCTTTAGCGGAGATGCCTGTGTCATCAGCAAACAAGGATTTCTGACAACTATTAGGCAAATCAGGGAGGTCGGAAGTAAAAATGTTATATAGTATCGGCCCAAGAATGCTACCCTGAGGAACTCCAGCTCTAACAGGGAGTCGATCAGATTTGGAATTCTGATAATTTACCTGCAGAGTTCTGTCAGTTAAATAATTTTGAATTAATTTTATAATATAGAGCGGAAAATTAAAGTTTTTCAATTTAGCAATCAAACCTTCATGCCAAACACTGTCGAATGCTTTTTCTATGTCTAGAAGAGCAACTCCAGTTGAGCAGCCTTCAGATTTGTTTGAACGAATTAAATTAGTAACTCTCAAAAGTTGATGAGTAGTTGAATGGCCATGGCGAAATCCAAATTGCTCATCTGCAAAAATTGAGTTTGTATTGATGTGAAGCATCATTCTATTCAAAATTAGCTTTTCAAAAAGTTTACTGATTGAAGGAAGTAAACTTATTGGTCTGTAGCTAGAAGCTTTAGCTGGATCTTTCTCGGGCTTCAAAATTGGAACAACTTTGGCATTTTTCCATTTACCAGGAAAGTATGACAAATGAAAACATTTATTAAATAATTTTACCATGAAAGACAAGGTACTCACTGGGAGTTTTTGATGAGTATATATAAAATTCCATCATCACCTGGAGCCTTCATATTTTTTATTTTTTTAGTTATAGTTTTTACTTCATCCAAATCAGTACCCAGGATTCATCAAAAATATTTTCCCATGAGGAAATATTAAGATAATCAAGAGCAACCTGATTCTCAATAGGACTAGTAAGACCCAAACTGAAATTATGGGAACTCTCAAACTGCTCAGCAAGTTTTTGAGCTTTTTCCACATTTGTTAGCAATATTGTATCACCTTCTTTGAGCGCTGGAATAGGCTTTTGAGGTTTCTTCAAAATTTTGGAGAGTTTCCAAAAAGGTTTGGAACTCGGCTCTAATTTTGACACATTATTTTCAAATCGTTTGTTCCTCAGGGCAGAGAAGCATTTTTTAATTTGTTTTTGCAAATCTCGCCAGATAACTTTCATGGCGGGATCGCGTGTTCTTTGATATTGTCTTCTACGGATATTTTTCAGACGGATCAAAAGCTGAAGATCGTCGTCTATTATAATTGTATTGAACTTTACCTCGCATTTTGGAACTGAGACAGCTCTTGCTTCAACTATGGAAGTAGTCAGAGATTCAAGAGCATTATCGATATCATTTTTAGTTTCCAAAGGAATATTAGGATCAAAGTTATATTCCATGAATGTTTAGGTTTAATCATAATTGGAGTCTGCGCGTGCCTTGTTTAAATTTAAAAAAAAATTGTTCAAGATTTGAAATGGTCAAATACTAATCACGACTCCGTTTTGTATCATGTGTTTTTATGCTCTTCCAATGAAGAACTGCCAGTCGGATGGAAGTGCTTTTTTAACATATGTTTTTTTTCTCCATAAGTTAGGTAGGGACTTTCCACCGACAAGAAGTAGTCCATTGTTCTCAGAGTTTTAAACATATATTACTCAAGATACTGAGCGAATCTTGCTTGGGGTTCTGTAAGTGGCTTTTTCTGTATACTGGGCGTTACTGTCATTCTGTCTTTGGATTCAGCCCTGCTCAACGGCATAACCTTGAGGATTGCTTGATTGCAACCAGGTCTCAGGGCTTGTTTGTATCTTTTCATGTAAGAAAATCTCACACTAGTGATGTCACATGTAATGAGGTGAACTTAATATTAAATCAAATCAATTTATTTGAGCAAAGGAAAAAGAAGAAAAAAGCAAATAATTCTACGCACTGTAAATTTAAGTTAATTTTCTTCATACTAATATTAATGATGAAACATTTTTCAACGAATGTTTGTTCTACCAACTGAATGAAAATTATCGAAGCCATGCCTTTATTATCATATACATTAAAACTACAAAATATAATTCAATGGAATAAATTTTCCTTAAATTCTACGTTTATGCAGCCTTCTACAAAAATGCTGCGACACCCTATCAGGCGGCTTACGGCAGTTGGCCAATAGATGTCAGCATGTTTTTCAGCTCTTGCATGGCCGTGGCGATCAGCTGTTCCTCCGTTTTGGCCACGAAATTATTGGAGTAAATTCTCCGTTTGATTTTCGCCCCAAACGTTGGGAAGGTTAGCGGTCTTCGCTACACCGTTTATCTTCAGTTGGTCCATCTCCTCCTGATGATCTCTTGGCACAATGGGTCGACGCCAGGTCTTGCCATAAGACCACATATCAGCGTATATCACCGTAAACTCCGAAGGAAAGAATAGCGGCTCGAACATTTCCTTCTCGCAAACCGTCACTCACATAAGGACCTTTTTTTGGGAACTTGACGTGGGAGATAAATTTAATGTCAACGCTTACCTTCTTGGTTGAGGACATAAAGTACCTGGTCCCCTGCCAGTCCTTCAGCCGCTCCTTCTGAGTGATTAACTGCTGCTCAGACACACCGGCCTCGACTGACGCTTTCGTATAACAATGTCAAACGTCCAGGTAATTCTTGACCGTTTGGTCGTTTGGCTGGAGCTGGCAGTACGAACAAACCACCATACTACCTTTGATATAACGCGTTCGTGTGACGATTGTCCTCTTCTATTAAATTTATTCTTTATTTTCTTCAGTCCACGACGACAAAATTTTGAAAAAACTACAACACGGCATCAACGAGCGGGAAAAAATAGGAATTTCTTCAAATAAGTAGAATCTAGCGAATGGGGTGGACAAAGCCAAGAAGCCATAGCGACTACGGCATTTGTCTTCAATAATAGGATAGACGTGTATTATAAGTGCACATCTAATCGTTTTCAACAAGGAATTTGCAGCACTCGGTGTTCTGAAAATCATAACTGTATATCAATAATTATTATATAATTTTCAGTTAATTTTCTTTGATGCTAAGGTAAGAAATTTAAAAAAAAATCATTGCAATTCATACTTCGGGAAAAACGAAGGACCCAAGTGAAGGAATTTAGATGGGGAGCGTGGGACTGCCTCCCCCCTATCATTGACATGTCGTGGAATTAGGGTGGGCTTTTCGACCCCATCTATTAGGTTTATTCTGCCAAACGTGTGCTCGATCTTATTGCTTGTTATTGCGAACTTGCTTCTGGGAGGACCTGTTCTCGAGGATTCCACGTTAGTGTTTCTGCCTACGAGTCCGCGTGTTCGTTTTTGGCCCTGTTTACAGGAGAATGACGATATATAACATTAAAATCTTGATCAAATCGCATTTAAGATTAATCCAGTGCTTTAAGCGGGTGTCTTGCTACAATAGATGGTAGTATTTCCTCATCATTATTCTGCCTACAGATTCAGTCCAAATTTGTAAAAAAATTCTAAGTATAGTTTGTTTGTTATGCCAGAAGCCAGATACTCAGATGTTTTGTGAACATTAATTTCAATTAAAAGCGAGCATTGTTAGACAATTTTGCTTGATGTAAGGAGCGATTGTTCTTCTCAGTGTTTCTTTGCATTCTGAACTTATCTTTCTCTAGATTATGAGGTTCATATTTGTGGGGGTTCTTATTACCTTAAACGACCTATATCCTACCGCTTTCTTCACTTTTTGAACGAAAGAATACGATGTTTTGACCTTTTTAGCCACATCTCGGATGGAAAGGTTCGGGTTTTGCTTAATCAGCCGAAGCACTGCATCCCGCTGGGATTTGAAGTAGTCGTTCTGCTTGCCGCCAGATCCTGGTTTCTGATCGAGAGTCAATCGATTCTGGAAGCGTTTCAAAACGCTAGGGAAACTGCCCCCATATTAATCTCATTGTTCCTATATTCATCCTACGATGAATCAAACAATTGGGCAGTTGAAGATCGGTTTCGTTTTCTAATAATGTTTGCTTACGTTAAATAACTACAACAAACATTACTAACTAATCCTGTCACGTGTATATCGTTTTATTTCAAGTAGGATGAATTGCAAAGTGATGAGATTAATATAGGTACATCTTCCCTACTTACTGTCGAACGAGGGACTTCGAGTGATTTTGCTATGTAATGATGCGACATAGACGGATTTTCCACACTTTTGTGCAAATTTTTTGCACGAACTTGTTGTTCTTTCGAAAAGTTCGATAATTCAAACGAAAGGCTGATGAATAATTTCACACTAGTTTTTTTCGATTGAAGTTCAATAAATTCTCAGCAGAATGAAACCTTTTTATGCACTTTTTTGGTGAAGAAATGTCTCATTTTGTGCGGTCAAAAACTAAGTGGATCAAGCATTAGTGCAGCTCATATCATTGGTTTTGTACAAAACCTATTGAAACATAAAATGTTCTATTTGCATGATAAAACATCACCATTTATTAAGTCAGAATGAAATATGAAATTATCTCACCAATCTATCAATACATTCTTGGTTTAATTATGCCTCTACCGCAAGATCAGTGCTCCTTGCCACCCTCAGTGCTATCATACTTTTTTTTACACCTTAAAGAGTGTGTCGATAACTATCGCGACACTTAAGATTGATTAGGAAATTGGCTATAGTTATTGAAGTGACTCTAAACTTTTACACATGTTGATTAAATTTTAGGATCAATAGTAAATCAATGCCTGTACAGTCGTTTCCAGTACGTTTTTCTTAGTTTTTTTTTACCACTTCCTCATAATTTCCTTTTCATCCTTCGCCTGTCCTTCACAGTTCTTCACAGTTCTTCACAGTTTGGTGGGTTCATGCCTTTCGTCACACCTCCTCTGTTGCACGGTTGTGGAGTTATGGCATCGAGCCAAAGCAAATCGGACTAAAACAACAGTTTTTGATCGTGCTCAGTCTCAGAACTGCAAAAGCCGTTTATGATACCTTGGTCACGATTGCTTCACTCCGTTTGCCACAAGTGCATAGGGCCTGCCAAATCAGGTACTTCGACTTCTTCCATTTGAAACAGTCATCCACAGCAAACTTGTCCACATCCGTAAAATATTCCTACCCAGGCAACTGCTTAAAATTTGCTTTGATGTTTGTCTCATCATCATTTACGCAGCACCGGTATTTCGTTAGCAGCTTCTTGTAAAGTATCCGGCCACGCGTTTTGGCAACACTCTGCTGACGTTCGACCCGATTTGGGAAGATCTGAACCTTGTACGTTTTCAATCCGTTCCTTGGCTCTCTGGACGAAATATTGTGAAACATCTAGTTTTTTGGCCAAATCTCGCATCGAAATGTTCGGATTCCGCTTAAAATGAGCAATCAGCGCTCCCTCGGTTTTTTTTGCATGTTTTTTCCGGGTCGGCGTGTCATCCGTTCCTCGAACCTTTGAACCCTTAATACGGTCGAATGATGTATATTAATCAGTGTTCCAAAGGCGCGATGCGACAACCCAGGATTTGCGAGTGGGTGATTAAAATCCTTTCGCGAACTCTTAACCCTACACTCTAAAGGAAAACTTAGTAGAATTTGGTTAATTTCGATCAAGTATGAAAAAAAAAACTATGCAAGTTTAAGGGTGTCGCAATAATTATCGACTCACCCTTTAGGTTTTCAGATTGAGGATGAGTTTTGCTAGCAGGATACATTATTGGGTCAGCCTTTTCACAATGTTAGACATCCCCAACGATATCGTTTCTCTATTAAGTATGACATGTATAAGTTATGTTTATTACCAATACTTAAACTTGATGTGAACATCGGAACTAAACATGTGAACCAATCTCAGAATATCTCATCATTATTTTACCATACTCTCACCTCAGCAGTCTGAACCAACATTTCTCAAAGTGCATAAACTTCACAGCTAATGGCGTCATATAACACCTTCGCTTATCTTGTTTTCCCTAGTGACTGTAGTAAATCTCTCCATCCAGTGCCATAAACCGTTTCTTACTGCGCATAACATCGTTTTATTTTGCACTCATAAACCACATGCTTATCTCACCAATTTCCATAATGTTAGTTTAAGCATAACGCGCTTTTTAAATTTGCATCATCTCCACCATCTCAACCTATCACAACACTAGGAAAGGGCCATGTTTTATGCATTGAGGTAATTTTTTTGACAACCAACAACCATAATTTAGTAGGACAACGCGGTAGAGTTCAGCACCCAACGGTGAAAGTTAATTAATTTGGTAATTTGTGCAATAAATTGTTTTCGGAAGACATTTTTCCGTGGGATCTATGTGCCACCTGTTTCGAATGGTGTTAATCGCGGCCAAATTTAAATTCATATTCAATTTATAATACTTGGACTAATCCACGTGTTTCCATGGTGTGTTCCATGTCGGACAGTTATGCGAGAGGGGTTAGTCGATCGATCGGATAAAATATGCGTATTAGCTGTCATCTTCAACCGAGTGCTCTCATACTAATGGTCGTTGATTTCGGAAGCAGCCCTCGATGGATCGTAGACCGTCATTTTAAATGCTCATCGCCCTCAGAAAACCCATGGTAAATTGATTCATCTCAGTTACATGTGTGATAACAAAAGAGAGCTTATCGAATCGAACACTAATAATTTTCCGTCTAGCCGGTGCATAATCAGTTGACCTGGTTAACCGGTAGGCTCTATTTCTGGACCTGGGATTACACTCGGAAGCGAGTCTTTTTTTGAATGGCGCATTTGGGACCTGTTAATCGAAACGTGATTTCAATAATAGAGAGCCGATGATGAAGTCAGTATTGTTCCGCGGTTTTCGACATTGGGATTTGGGCAATTGGTTTGCGGCTCTTACTTTGTAGAATTGATTATGTTAGCCTTTGATGATTGGCGGTGAAATGCTAGATAGGAAAAGCAAGTCGGTGTCTACGTTGAAATCCTTTTTTTCGCATTATATGACGGGTATCTGTTCTAATGGGGATAACATATCGATATATAATTATCTTTTCATATGTTGATTTGAAACAAAAAGACCAGTTTTATTTCATATTCAAATTGAGAATAAGAGTAGTACAATGGGTGAAACTTGTTATAAAAATGCCGGACAACAATCCCGCAGAAAAAGGTGTTTGCCTTGAACCCTAACGGAACAAGACACACGGGCGCGAATCGAGTTAGATAGTTAGACGCTCGAGAAATTGGAGACAAGCAGACCTCAACCGAGTCTCTTGGCGAAACATTGTGTCACAGGTGCCTTAATAGTACGTAGACACAGGGCTGGTAGCGAGTCCCTTTTTAGTAATTTGGTCACTATTTTCGAGCCGGTCACTATAAAATCTCTATCTAATCCGTAAAGTAGCTACAGCTAGAAGCTACAGATCACCCGTTCCGGTGGTCCAACACTTCTTCAAGGGACACCTATCTCGCGGTGTATCTAATGATTAGAGGGGGGGGGGGGCCCCCCGGATCTCTAATAAAACCCTAATCCGTAAGTCTGTGAAGTACTCTCTCAGATCTGAATGAAATTTTGTCCATATGTTGGATTTTATCCAAAATTACGTGTTCCATAAAAAAATCTAAATTATCCTGGACTAATTTTCCATAAGGGCGTATTTAAAATGTGGATTTTATTTTTTCAAAATATTTTTTTTCGCAAACGGCTCATCTGATCAAAATGTCGTCTTTAAAAAAGATGTAGGTAAAAAACGTTCTCTAAGAAAAAAAATACACTGAAACTAAAAAACTCATAAATTAATGCTTAAAAAAACATAAACGTTTATTTTCTCAGCTGAAGTTATGTCCTTAAAGCTGGTGAAGAGTTTAAGATGGTGATTTCTTTATTTTTTTTATTGTTTTAAAAAAAATCAATTTATTGAAAATGTTAAAAATTATAATCATTTAATTAAATCATACCAAAAATAGACTTTGTGCATTATTTTTGATTAAAAAGCATGTAGAATTTTTTTTCGTAAGCCTAGCCGTTCTCAAGTTATTGTGAATTTTGAAAACAGAAATTTATGTTTTTGCATTTTTTTGGCCCTTTTTGATTGTTAGTCGTGATGTCCACAACAAAATGTATTTTTCATAATAGATTATTGAAAAACAGGCAATTTTTTCTCAGACACGGTGGCAGTCAGACTTACCCGTTTCTGTTTGGACGCGATGGAAAAGAATCAAGTTGGTGCTTATAGATATGTGTGTGTTTCGGATAGTTTTGTTTATGGAGAGAAGAGGCAGTATTTCATACAATGTTGTTTTTTTTTCAATCTTTATTAAATTTATTACATATCAGATCATTTGAATACATTAAATATTTTGGATTCATCATTAGAATTAGAAAATATTCCTTAACTGCAATTTGCAATAAATCGGATCGAATTCCTTTTCGGCCTCTTTGTATCCGTATTGTAACAATTTATGCACGCGCGAAGATGGCAAAAGTCTGTTGTAAATTGTGCATCGCACAGAATTTGTTCCATATAGATAGTGCGATCACATAAAATGCGATTTATTTTGAAGCTGTTGAGCATAAGATTCACATTTTCGTGAATCGTACAAACACAAACGTTATGGGATCCTGATTTACTAAGAAGTTTACAGTGTTTTGGCCGTAAGGCTGCAATTGAGCTAAAGCTTAGTTCAACATCTTTATGGGTTTCATTAAAATGCAAGTATGACTCTTTGAGTGACATCGTCAAGAGACGTTTTTGTGTTATCTGGCGTACACCACTCGTCACTACAGAGACATTATCTCTTTGGCCCGGCATAACTCTGCTGATATCGTCATCTTCGTAGAATTGAACAAATTTACGTACTAAATCTGCATTCAGTCCATGTCCTAATTTGAAACGGAGTTTACATAATATTCCATCTTCGACGACTAAATCCTTTGCCTGCAAGGAAAGAAATAATAAATTAGTTTTTTGATTATTTGTTCCAACATGACATGAAATAATATTCTAAGATGTTCAAAAATCTTACCTATGTTTCAGTATATCTGCTGAATTTGAATTCATCCACGATTCTTTGCGTAGTCCAAGACTTTGGCAATATGGACAAAATTTGAAATTGTTGATCGCGAGCACATTCAGGATCAGCAAATTATTCCTTTAACTGATTCATTATTACCTCGTAGTCCTTAGCCGTTGGCGTTGAGATTTGTTTGGTCCTCATCTTCCAAAACGTCAAATATATGACGCTTAACTGCATCCCTAATTACCTTGGTTTTTTTGCTGGGGGCAGGAAGCACTTCTCTTTTTCTTCGTTGAAATTGGCGATATATGAATTCCTATGATGCCATTGTTGAATGTCTCGATGTTATATGACAAACTTATTTTTATTAATTTATTTATTTATTTATTATTAGACTCCGCTAAAGTCGATGAAGCGGATCGGACGTAACGGATGGGATGGTATTGGCTATGGATTCACTTTCCATATCTCTACAGGTTTCGTTGATTGCACACCACTGGTACGTTTGTACTGCGAACATTTGACGAAGTTTTCATGCGTTGTTATGGTCGATGAAACTTAAGCAGTTTCCAGGGCTGGTTTTCTATTCTGCTATGGCCAAAAATGCTGCAGCTAAGCATTTCAGGACAAAGAAGGCATCGAAATACCCCAAAGAATACATTTTTTTGGCAGGCAATTTGCACGTTTGACAGAAAGAGTAAATCTCGCGTCACTACAGGCACAATCAACACAGAGATTTTCCAGAAAGAGTGCCTGCAGAAGCGATTGCTACCCTTCATCAAAAACCGAAAAGAAAAACATTTATTGTGGCCCGATTTGGTATCATGCCATTATGCTAAAACTGTGATGGAGTGGTACAAAACAAATCAAGTTTATAGTGAGTTACGTCCAATCGGAAGATATAGGGCTATGATGAAGCGGAAGCTTCCAGGAAAGAAACAAGGAATCAAAAATATCAAACACTTCCAACAAATTTGGACAAAGACAGCCACCTCGGTTCTGTAGATACTGTAAAAACCCTAATGGATGCAGTTAAACGCAAAGTTCGACCATTTTATGCTAACACCGAATTACTATGTTTTGACTTCGTGAATTTTTCAATCATATCCCATGAATCTGAAATAAACAGCTACAATTGAAATATAATGTGAAATTTGTGTTTTACTTAAGTTTTAAGATGCTCGGATTATTGTGGATACAGACCTTCTGGCCGGCCTCTTCGCCAGACGTAAACCCATTGTACTTTCCAATTTAGGGTATTATGAAAGATACCAATGGGCATTGTGAAGTTCAAAGCAACTTTGCAGAAAATATATAATGAGATTCCTGAACAAGAGATGCGTGCCGCTTGTACTGCTTACTCGAAACGGCTCAAGGCAATACTTAAAGCAAAGGGTGACTGAATTTAACTTTCTGTCTATCCTGTCATACTTTAATATACTAGTAACATAACCCAAAAAGAACCAATTTCGTTTCAATTCAAAGCAATGATGTTTTATTTTTGCTTCACTTAATTGGACCAACCCTGCACAGCTTTATAATTCAGTCATAGGCTGATTGGGAAAACAAGTATTGTTCGTGCATTTTAGTTAATGCTCTTGCTAGGAGTATCTGTTCTAATTCTTTCATTCGTCTCTTAATACTACGTTACTTTCGAATTCAGACCAGTAACTTAAATTGATCTTGCTATTAAGTGGAGCCGCATACAAAACAAGATCTTGGAAAGGATGCTGGTCTTAATCAACACAAAACCATCAATCTGCCCAAGATCTTAAAATAGCCTCGAATGCAACTTAATTGAAACAACATTAACCCCTCGCTGATTTGCGCACCGAAAACGCTTGCCAAAACCATAAACGATTAATGGTTCTGGTTGTTTATGGTAACAAACTTTTATATTTGCATTCGTGCTAACTACCCGTTGACCAGGCACGATAATTAAATCTATGGCGCCAAATATACTAGATGGATTTTATTATCGTCCGTTTTTGGAATTATTCGCGACTGCACATGATTTTCCGTTCGGTTTGTAGGGCTTTGTTTTCCTCCTTTCAGATTGGTCAAAACGGAATGCAAACTTGAAGAGCGACTTTCGTATACTGGTTATCATTCCGAGCATGGGTGTTATCTTAATTTCTTTCGTCTGATCGTTCGGTTGAGGCCATCAGTGGTTGAAGCATTCAACAGGTCGGGAAGCGCACTTGACCCCGTCTGCTTCAGGACGCCACTGAGCTGTTGTATCGGTTGCGAAATTGATTGCGATAATTTCTCGTAAGTGTGGGGGCTTGGTTTTCATGGTCGGTCCTGCCTCATCGTTTGAGTCTGAAGTGGATGAGTAGAATATAAGAAGCTGGCCTTTTCCGTCAATTGCTTGAGCGACTGATTTATCGGTTATTTTGTTATATACGTTAAAATTTTATTTTTCTAACAGCTTTTGGGTGTACAATATTTTTATGATTCTTGTACAATGTTTAAAATATATAACTTTGTTCATCCTCGATAAAAAAAAATTTATACAATCTTTTACAAGGCCCACACACTTGAACTCACACACCTCTTCCCCATATTCTGTTTTCCAAAAATCGCACCATGGCAGGAATGTTAATTTGAACAGCTAAGCTATTCAACATTTCATTCGTGTCGATCTCATCGCCCCTTTGCGTACATGGAGATTCTGTTTATTATCATATTATTCGGCAGTTTTTTTTTTCTTTTTATTTTCATTCCCAGCCCTCTCAAGCTGCAAAAATTACCATAAACTCTATCGCTGTTTGATGCGAACGTTTAACTCCTCGTTTAATCTTTTAATCGTCAAAACGACTCATAAGCGAAACAAAAAAGAACACCAACCACCACGATTTTACTAATCGCTTTCGTCTTTTCATTTGTTTTCAGGATCAGTACGAGAACCTGGCGACACACACACAGAAAGGGATTGATTTTTTAGAACGATACGGAAATTTTATTCGTGATCGCAGTGCCATCGAAGTCGAATACGCTGGAAAGCTAAGGTAAGTCGTTTGTTGCCACAGTATGGTAGTGTTAAGACGAAGAACGAGTTGATTTATGGGTTGGGTGCCGGATAATTATACTATGGCTTAGACCGGATAAGCTTCGTGGGTTGGCTCAAGTCTGTGTTTTAGTTTCGCAAGAATTGAATTACGATATTTTGGGTGTTTTTATGGATACATGTCAGTTTTCTTTTGCCCGGCTCTATCTGTGACATTGCTAGCGTTTCCTTCGACCCATGAGAGCTTCACTAATGATGCAGTAGCCAAAGGTGATCGTTTAAAATAATGTTTATTTGAGTAGGTAAATTATACCAAGCGCTTCCGGGCTCGATGCTAATTTTTCAGCGTGGAAAATGAATCACCATTAGCTTTTGATGCTAACAAAATGCTGTGTTTCGTTTACATGGCATAGAATTAGAAGTTTTCTTGGAAATTGGAATTTTTTTTAGATACTTTTCGGTAGTTCTCAAAATAGATAGGGTAATAGGGGCAAATCAATTTCATCAATACCAAGCAGTTTTTAATGAAACTTTATATGCCTATCGCTAAGAAATATACCAAACACATACATAGTATTTGTAATCCATATATATATATATATATATATAAATGAATGTTTGTTTGTTAGTAACGTTAAGACTCGAGAACGGCTGGACCAATCTTGACGGTGTCTTAGGATGATTTGATCCTTTTTGCCCAACGAAGGTTTAGGGAAAGAAAAGTTGAAAAATTCCCAAGGAAAAGCCGTAAAATTGGAAAATTCAAAAAAACGGAATTTTTCCATACAAAAAAAATCCAATTTTCAATTTTGGCATACGAATGTTATCCGACTAAAACAACCAACATCAGCAAAAACACAACCACTACCACTACCACCATCACATTTTTTTTCACTGGAAGGTGGAATAACGGCACATTCGGCAATGAAGGCGATTTTAGACAAACACTTCCCGTTATTCCGAAGTCAACAGCGGCGAATGAATAGAACGCATGTCTCAAGTCATCGTATTTGTGGCGGTACGAAAAAAAACCATACGATTGACTATGAATATGCGATTATTCCTGCAACAGGATAGAAACGCAGAGGTTTTTCTAAAGAACTGCTAAGACTTGGAAATGGACAAATTCCGGTTGATACTTCCATTGGTTTGATATCAATTCCACCTGCCATTTGCCAATTGACTTAAACGAAAGATCAACTAATCACGAATGTTTATCCGAGCATTGACCAACGTTATCGTAACTACGATTGGTTGAGTACTCGCGCAATTTATGCTGCCAAAAATACCGATGTTAATGACTTAAACTGGACGATTCAAAATCAAAATCTGGGAGATTTGCGCTCATACAAATCGATCGGTCGTGTTGAAAATGAAGACGAAGCCGTGAATTATCCAGTGGAATTTCTAAATTCTTTGGATTTGCCTGGCATGCCGCCGCATCATTTGCGTCTCAAAGTT
Organism: Aedes koreicus; assembly: GCA_024533555.2. Lineage (NCBI taxonomy): Eukaryota > Metazoa > Arthropoda > Insecta > Diptera > Culicidae > Aedes > Aedes koreicus. The sequence goes on along the minus strand of JAHHFK020001495.1, from coordinate 225,487 downwards.
GGATCTGGCATTATTATGCTTCGCAAGCTTCATGCGCCGAAACTGTGTAATGGAACCCGACTGATGGTGACGCAGCTATCGGACAGTGTGACAGTAGCAAAAATTTTGAAAGGGGCTTACAAGGAGGTAGAATGTTTAATTCCGCGAATTCCCTTGAGTTCCAACGATTTGCCATATCAGTTCAAACGTATTCAGTTTCCAGTGAAACTTGCATTTGCGATGACAATTAACAAGTCACAAGGACAGTCGCTGGTAGTGTGTGGCATAAATCTGGAAATTCCATGGTTTTTATACGGCCAGCTGTACGTGGTGTATTCACAAGTTAGAAAACCATCTTCTCTGTACATTTACGCACCGGAACAGAAAACGAAAAATGTTGTTTATCAAGCTGCGTTACATTGAGAAAAAAAATAGAAAATCACAAATAAATGATTTTCAACACAATGAATTCAAATTTCTTTTCTTTCAAATAATCAAACTTTGGAAAGTTTCTTTATGATATCTTTCAGCACAGTAATCAACACTAGTCGGTCCGGCAAGACATCATACAGAAATCAACCTATTTTCATGCGTGGGAACTGCCAAAAAAAAACGACCAGTATTCCAAAATCGCCAATTGATCACTGATTATCCATAATTTGAAACGACTGCTGATTGTCAAAAAAACTGAAAATATCCAAGTTCTCCAGTATCATATTGTCACAATTGACAGTCAATTTCTGATTGACTACAACAATGAAGGACATTTACGCGATTTTAAAAAAAAAAAAACGTTGTAAATATCAAAAACCGATTTATTGTGTGAATCGATTTTTAAGCAATTGCATGCGATAAATAAACATTGGACGGGACGAAGTCCGTCGGGTCAGCTTGTCTAAACTAAAAATTCGGTTAACAATTCAAAACTCTATCACACAACGAACTTAAATGATTACAATTATCGTGATTCTCAATTACATTCATTATGAACCTTAATAGATTCTGTCCGCTCTGGTTCGGTGTAAATACTAGAAAGAAGTTTAAGTAGTTCACATACATTATTGCTTAAATAGTGAGCTACCAATTAACATCTAATTACGTTATTCTGCTCATGAAAAACGGTAAGCAAAAATGAATGAATCCAATCCTGTTCGTTTGTCGACGAATTAAATTGCTATGATATGCTGGCATACTAAACAAGGTTTTGCGATATTTGCAGAAATGTTTCCAACAATATTTGTTATAAAACATGTTGTCTGCAATACTTCACGTATGGGGCACTGATTGATTATTTTTTTAATGTTTTAATTGATGACTAAGTAAAACTCGTTTTACGTACTATGGTTGAAAAGGTGCAAAATCAGCATTTTCATTGACTTGTTGTTAACATACGGCAGTGTTTTATTTAGAAAATTCGGTTCACTGATTGAGGGTCCAAAGATGAGTTTGTGGCTTATGAATAATATTTCATAGTAATTGTAATGATTAACAGTTTTAAACTTAGGGGGCGACCCCGCCGTAGTGGTTAACATCCAAACCTCTCACGCCAAAGTTACGAGTTTGAATCTCACCCCCGGACAAGTTACGAAAATACCCAAAAAGGTTTTTGAGTGACTACGACGGGAGATGAACCAGCCCAGGGCTGAAAATCTCGATAATAAAGAGAAAAAAAAAGTTTTAAACATAGAAACTACTTTATTGTCGATGATGTGTCTTTGGTTTATTATATATCTGTGTGTATTGTGCGTTTGTCTGTGCACAGGTGTCCGTACGTGACACCTATGGAGTTATATAATCAACAATCTAGTAGGGTGCAAACCATCTTATATTTTCAGATTAGATGTTTCGTCACAAGATTATATTTTTCATGACTCCAAACCAATGAAACTTGTAGAGAAATAGATAGTTGATAGAAATGATAGAAACGCTCATTAGTTCGCTAACATCCCAACCCCCAAGAAAAATGAAACAATATAGAAATTTAATTTTATATTCTAACATAATCGTTCATGGTACGTAGTATAACCAGCCTGCAGTCAATCTTCCTCTTTTTTCTTGGAATTTCAAGCGTATTGCTTATCACAATAAGCAGGCAATAAGTAATCTCAACCTAATGTTCTAAATGCGTTGTGATAAGCTGATATGCAATATTCCTGAAATGCCTAAAATCATTCTTATACTAACGGGGAAACGGCATGACGACCGTAAGCGGTTGGGACATATCTACGGATAATCTTGTCCAGAGGATGTGTCGAATTTAAAAAAAAATGAATTTGCGAATTTGTATTGTAATTTATGGTTGGAAATATTCCAAAACCCATCCCTGAAATGTTCCAGATGTTTAGCTTGACGGCTATCGACTTGAAGTATCGTATTTTTGACTTTTTCAGTATAGACTAATGCACAGAAAAAGCTAACCTGACTTTTACCATGAGAGTATAAAAGATAGAAACAGCCATCGTGTTCTCCGTCCTTTTTTCTCATACACGAATTTCTCAACACAAGGGCACCAGTATCTGTCAAATCTGAGGTGTGACGTCACTGTGATTTGAACCATGGGGAAAGTAGTAGTATTTTCAGTTTTTATTCAAAATTGAGCTAAATATAGACTGTTCCAGAAATTATAAGTACACCTAAAGTTAACGGTCATTTTGAATTCAATGAAATTTTTCAAATTATTTTGGCTGCGTCCTTTTATTGACACATTTCTGTACGTCATAGCATAAAAAAAAACTGGTTTTTGGTTGACTTTCAAAATTCAAAATCTTACTCCGGGACAGAAAAAAAGTATCGTGCACAAATAGTGCACAAATAGAATCTCTTTAAGAAAATTAACCAAGAAAGAGGGTGTGAGCGTTGGAGCGGTACGAACTGCAGCTAGAAATATGGAGATGTACTTTTGAAGATGCACCGAGAAGTGGTCGGAAATCCGGTCCTGTGAGTACTGCTATTGACAAGAAGATCAAGGATGCCTATAAGCAGAAACCATCGCCTTCCGTTCGAGATGTGGCGAAAAAGAAAGGCATCTCGACGTCTAACGTGATGCGTGCAAAAGAGCGACTTGAACTCTAAACATACCGGAAGCAGAAGAAACCCAAAAGGAGCTCAAATCAGGCCGCACCTGTGAAACCGCAGCCCGGAAACTATATGATACAATTTTGTGTAGAAATTCTGGGTGTATAGTCATGGACGATGAAACGTTTGTGAAATTGGATGATAAAACCCTTCCCGGACCACAATACTTTACTGTAAGCAAGGACAGGGATATCCCCGAAACGGAGGAGGCCATTTTCACCGAAAAATTTGGCAAGAAAGTGATGGTGTGACAGGCAATATGCGAATGCAATAAAAAATCTAGCCCGTACGTAACATCGGAGACAATAAACACCCAGAAGTACAGCAAAGAATGCCTCCCGAAGCGTTTATTGCCGATGATTAAGCAGCATGATGGTCCAGTCATATTTTGGCCTAATTTGACATTATGTCATTACGCCAAGGACACAATAGGGTAGTACAAAAGCCAAATTGTCTGTTTCGTGCCGAAAGACATCAATCCGCAAAATTGCCCGGAGGCACAGCCAATCGTGACTTTCTGGTTTTTGGCCAAAGCAAAGCTACAGAAATTCGTAAAACCAGCGGATGACATCGTAAAATTTAAAAAGGATTGGACAAAAGTGGTGAAAATGGTGGGAGGTGCAACTGTACAGAAGCTTATGGGTCATGTTCGTGGAAAAGGGAGATGTCTCGTTTATAATTAAAGATTTTAATAAAAGAAGAATAAAATGTTATGTAAAACACCAGTGCTGATATAATTTGCTAAATAAAATGATTGAAATCTTAAAAAACAACTCATTTTTAATATTTTGAAAGAGTGCTTATAACACTACCAAAATGTCGTGTAAATTTCTGTCACCTGAGACCGACACATGCAAGCGTCCTTTAGCACATAAGAATGAGTTGAAAGAGATGAGAAAACAAATTCAATCAAACACATCTTTTGTCGAATTGCGTATGTTTCAGTTTCAGGAGGCATAATTTTACACGAAATCTTTCTTTACGTTCCTCGATTTTTTACAAACATGAATTACGTCTCGAGTAAAATTCATAATTTCTAAGTGTGTATTTCATGTAAATTTCAGCCTGATAACGCCTGTAATCTGTTGTATGAAAGACTGTTAAAATTGTTGTATGGCGCATGAAAGATTGCAAAAAAATTTCGTTGTTTATGCTTCCTTTGGCTTGAAATTTTACACGCTTGTTAAAATTAATTATTTTTTTCTGTGTATGCAATGCCTGGGATGTGGGTAAGTGCTTTGTTTGTCCGTCAATCAAGAGGGTGTAGCACTATTTCGGCCGCGGACCGATTTCCGTTAATCATTGCTATTACTTAGCCATATTCAAACCAAACTACCTGATTTTCTGTACATGATTAGTGTATGTGTGGCACTATACATTAAAAAAAATCGAGTCGTTTGATTCGAATATGGAAGAGTAATAGTCGTGATTGACAATCTTCTATTTTTAGTTCTGATGTGGCGTGGGTTCTTGATTCATCTGTTCAAAATTAAGGCTGGCTACACCTGTTACTAGTTTAACTAAGAATCAGAAGAGATTTAACCAGTCTGAATTAAACATTTATCTACAATTGAATGTTCACAATTTGTATTCAAGGCTCGAAGTATGTCCAATACTCTTCATAACCTAGTTTCATTCAACTTTCGCTTATCTCTCTACTTTATACACAATGACGTAGCATTGACCTTAACGTTAATGCCTTATAATGAAACTGCTTTTTCGAGGTGCAGTTTTTCGTTTAGTGGGAGGATATGTGTGAGCCTTAGTCGTAAATCATCTAGGACAAACGTTAGCAAAGCTACCCTGTTAATTTTCTCAAATCTTGCAATTTTCCCTCACTACACCAAACGATCATGTTCATCCAATTCAACATTCGGATTATTCATTCGAACATTAATCTTTTCTCGTTATTGCAAACCATACCAAGAGGCGTCGATTATTTGCACGTCCGAGCTCTCTCTGCGCTGCATATTTCCATAAACTCATCAAAGCTGGTAGCAGCTACATCTTGGCACTTGTACTCATTTCGGCAGTTTTATGACTGATGCGAGTATACTCGTTTGCATCGGCTTGGCACTGTTTGGCAGACAACGCGGTTGACCGCTTCTCCTCGGTGCGGTGCGTGACAGCCCAAGTGTCGACCTCATTGCACTTTTTCGGCTATGTCTGGCGTCGGTGCATAAAACATTCAAGGCTAATTACAATCTGCCCGTCGTTTCTTCGGTTCCCAAATCCAACCGAACAGAAGAACATGAACGAACTAGCTGCGATATTTATAATAACGACGAGCGTGTTATCCACGAGCACTGCGTCGAATCGCAAGCTTCAGCTACGCGTTTAGTACCATCTGTTTGGTTTTGAATTTGAAGTGCAAATTCTACTCTCCACCTCGGCCAGGGTTGGCGTTGAGTGTAGAACATATCAAGTTTATTAACACAGGAGGTAAATTTTGCACGGCTTACATACAAAAGATATATTTAGAACTCCGTCGAACTTGGCAGAGCAGAGCGCTGGAGATTAATGGTTTGTTGGTACGCATCTGCTATTTTATTGAACGGAAGAGTATGAAAGCCAAATTATCTACTTCGTTTCTTTTGTTAAAAAAAAAATACAATGAAATGAACGAGCACTAGACAGATGTAATGTGTTTTAATTCTGGCAAATTAATAAATTCCCAAAATGGTTATTACAGCGACTACAATTGTTTAATCAGCAGAGGGTACTATTAAACCCCGCTTAATTTTCTGTTGATACGCGCACTACTTATTTCATTGCTGAATAATTCCAATCTTTGATGAAACACTAGCTGAATATCTGGGAGATCAATGATTATTTCATTTTTATTCTATCGTTTTTGTGAATTAAATTTGTTTCTAAAACTATTTTAACCTCATTCATCGATCACCTTATAAACGCAAATCAAGACACAAGGGAATGAGTAATAATAGAAGGAATTTCATTGAACTCTATTCGAATCGCCATGTACTCTGAGTAATAACATTTTCTGCCAATCATTTGCGTACACAATGATCAATAAACAAATACCTCGGAATCCAAAGGAATTGTCTATTTGACGTCGTCTATCGAAACATGTGCGAGCTGTAGGCGTCTGCTGTGTAAAATTTGTGTTTATGCCTCGTAGCAGTTGCCCACTGAGTAAGGAGCGAAGAATCATTAATATTCCATTCATGTCCAAAAAGATGGCAAAAAATGGGTAAACACTGAGTAATGATAGTTTGGATCGTTTCGAAGGGTGAATATTGGATTCTAAGTGATCCATTTAGGTAGCAGCTATAAATGATTTACCGATCTTCGGAATATGGTGACGGACATTCGTCAAGATCAATTCAATTCAATTCAGCTTTTCATAGCTACACCTTCACTACTACTGTTATTATTACCCCATAATTTTTTTTTCCAGGGGATTCCTCAAGTACCAGCCCCACTGTTGTTGATGAGTGTCATTTCGTACTACGTTTTTCTCACCAGAAATTGTTTATTTATTCAATGTCTGCAACGGTCCAAAAAAAAAACAATACAACCGAAATGACTAACTTTTGTTTTCATCTACCTGGGTGGATGTGCTCTTTCCCTCTCGTTGAGACGCCGCAGTACATAAATATGTCTACAGATAAAAAAAAATTACACGAAAAATGTGAAACAGTACGACAATCTTCTGGGCCGTTGTCGTCGACGTCGTCAGCCTTTGGGTGTTATGAAATTAGCACTCCCAACAGCTAGCACGTTTGCAGCCTGCGCGTTGCGCATAGTTAAGCGCGATTATGTCAGACTGATTGTGACTGGGTCTCGTTGGCTCGAATTAGAGTAACATTATTTATGTGTTTTTTTTTTACTTGTAAGATAACTACACAGTATATGATGAGGAACTAGCGAGTATTTAGTTCACGGAATGAATTTGGATTTGAAATAATAAAAGCGCAACGATGATTTGCTAGGAAAACCTGAGGGCTTTAATTTAAAAACGAAAAAAAAAAAAAAAAAAATAAAAAGTAATTTTTTTTTTATTCAACCCACACCCACAAAAAAAACACCACTCCTAAAGAAAAAAATCACTTCTTATAAAATGGTGTTAGTTTACTCATCAAAAACAATTTATGTTGTGTTTCTAACAGAGTTTTTCAATTGTATTCTGGTAACTGTCGGGGATCAAATTTAACGTTCTTATTCTCTTCACTTTTAAAGAAATACATTTTAAAAAATACTTTAACGAGCGTATTGTAATTGGAAAACTAGGAAAATTTAAATCAACACTTCACTTGATAACTTTTTTAATAAAATAAAGAATAACGAACTGAAACACTTTTTGAAACTATCACTAGTAAACGCGAGCAAATTTCGTTAAATTCCACTATAGACAGCTTATCCTTTGACAGATAGGCCTATTTCGTCTGCAACTTACAGACTTCTTCAGTGTCGAGCACTCGGCACTAGTGCTCGACACTGAAGAAGTCTGTAAGTGGTGTGTAGTGGAATCTAACGGAATTCGCTCGACTTCTTATTCTGCTTGTTCAACGAAAACTGTTTGCAAATAAACTGTTTTAGTCAGAATATCGGACAGGAAAAGCTTGACACTTTCCATTACCAATAGCACCCATCTTTTCCGTTTCGGTGAAATGAAAGATATTGATGATATTACATCTACTTAATGGGGGGGCTCAGCTAGTCATAATGGTTGTGTAGGATCAGGATTCTTTTAAGTTAGAGATGCGACCAAAGTAATGTCAATTTCACGTCACAAGGTCGAATAACAAAAAGTCGAAAGGATAAAAGTCTAAACGACAAAACGTCGAATAATAAGATAGGGGACAAAAGCTCGATTGCACTAAAAGTCGGAAGTTTAACCGTTAATACACATCATTCTGGAGAGAAATAATGAGGGCATAGCAAGAGGGAGGGGCTGTCGAGGCTTCTGATTTTTTGTATTACGTAAAATGCCGACAGGGAACGTTTTTACCCACGGAACTCAAATGACCATTACTATGGAAATATCCAACCGATTTGGAATCATTTGACAGTTTTGGATTCAGGAGCTCAACCGCTTTCTCAGAATTGTCTAATATGACCGATCCTTCACCGGAAAACCCGGATTTTCGGAACTGTGTTCCAAAAATTGTACACTTATAAATATTTCAATAGAAAACCAACAATAATGATACAAAAACTGTGGAATGAATACACAAGAATGTGTGTGATTGCCACCCCGGAACAGGTTCCCAAGGGTTTACGGATGGCCAGAAAATTATTTTAATTGAACCCTAACAAAATGGGTGTCAAAATTCTTGAAATCGTTCCAGAAGAACGTTTGCCATAGTTTTTGGACCGGTCACTTGGCTTATTAGACAATTTTGAGAAAGTGGTTGAGTTCCTGAATCCATTCAAAACTGTTAAAATATGATGTAGAAGGAGATGTTTCGCTCATCGCCATGAGGCACCAAGAGTAGACAGTCATGTTCGCTAGAATGAAAGATATGAAGAGAAAGTGTTGAAAGTTCCGTTAGTGTACGGTAGGTTGGAAATTGAATAGAAGTATTGAAAATTGAGCGAAAAGGGCATGGGTAAAGTAGTACTCGTACCAAGGACGTTATCGTTGCCAAACATCCCACTGCGGGGTAGGTTGAGGCACAGATGAATAAAATATAACAATTAGAGCTGTTAAAATATTCCAAATCGGTTGGATATTTCCATAGTAATGGTCATTTTAGTTCCGTGGGTAAAAACGGTCCCTGTCGGTCTCTTAAAGGTGTTTTTGTTTTTTTTTTGACACAACGGTGGATGGACAAAAAGTCGAATGGACAAAAGGTCGAATAACCCAAAGGAACACAAAAGGTCGAATAATTAGAAGTGACGAATGGACTTATGTAAAGAATAAAAAAGAGAGAAAACATTGAAACCAAATATCAGGAGATTTTTTTTTAAATTGTAAAAAAAAACATTTCGACTCATTACTAATTAGGTTTTTATTGCGGACAGTGCGCCAAATTTAAATGATAATGTTTTGAAATTGGAAATATCTTCCCAACATCATGGGATCCCAGTAGTGAACAGCAATTTCTGCTAGAACCAAAGATGTAAAGAGAAAGCATCGATAGGTCCGATAGAGCTCGGCAGGCTATGAAATTGAATAGAAGTTTGAAATTGAGCGTAGGGCTTTTGTTAAGCAGTAACATTTAGAGTTTATTCGAAGAATTTTTCCTGATTTTATGGCACTCGGAGTTAAGATTCTTTGTCATTATTTTTCATACTTTTCTTCGCTGCTGTTCACTGCACTGTTCTTTATTGTAACCAGAAAATAGTTGAATCCTATCGAATATTATTCAAATTTAAATGTAAAGAAGAACAGAGAAAGAAAAAAAAACTAAGTGAAATGAGATCATTGGAAACACAATCTTCTACTTTTTGTACAAACATTTAGAGTTCATTTGAATATTCTTTTTTTTTTGCTTTTATGACTTTGCGTAAAAGAATACTTGAATCCTTACCTTAGTTAGTTATACGCTGCAGAATATTATAATACTGAAATACCCCTCAAATTATTTAGTCTTCATATTTTATTCCAATTAAAAAGATCAATAATTTATAATAATTATAACATACATTATTACAATGTATCCACTTTTTCATCAGTTTTGACTATTTTGCATAGAATAACTATTTGTGATGAATGACACATTTCTAGAGTAACTTGATCAATGAAATAAACGTGGAAAAGAATATTTCGTTGAATAGTTCTCAAAAATATTTATGTTTGTGTGAAATATTATTATGTACCTCATGAAATGTACTAACACGATTTTTTTTTGAGAGGCTGCCAATCATTGATAATTGAATAGTATATTGAATAAAATCCACTTATTTAATAAGATATGTCTATCTGAACCATCATGACAAGGAGAACAAAAGAAAAAAAAAACTTTATCAATGTGGGTTTCTTTTTAAATACTAAACTAGCGATGAAGGTTCAGTTCTGTACCGTTGTATTGCTAGCCTTTTTAAGCATACAAAAAAACTGGACCTAACCGTCAAACGTTCCGAGAGACTCTTTCACCCAGAGGAATGTATTAACAAACCACAGTTTGGGCCGCAGTTTCAAGCAGAAAAACACTTCTGACCGTTCATGTTCTGTTAAAGTAAAGTAAGGGGCATACCGAAAACTCGAGCTCTCCGTCACACTTCCTAAATCTATTTACTCACAAGAATGGTTGATGCTTTCAGAATAGCAATATGTACTTTCACTTTATGTTGTAAATTTATGAATCGGCCATTTAATAGTTGCACAATATTCGTATTGTTCCCAATCGACGTTTTGTGCACTCGACATTTCATCCATTCGACGTTTTGAGGTGTCTTTTGTCCTTTCGACGTTTTATCAGTCGACCTTTTGTCTTTCGTTCCTTTGTCATACAATTTCACCGACGTCCTCATAGATGGTGCGAAGTAGGATAGAAGTCTTCTTAGCAGACAATCCGACCAAAGTAAAGTCTTCATGCGTTCTGTCATTTCATTTTCAATTCAGCCAGCTTTCAAGGGATGCGTAGTGAAATTATGACCAGCTTATTACCTTATGATTTAAAAGAATCACTAAAATCTAAATAAATCATCGGAGCTCGATTATTTTAAAATTGAAGAATGTTGTGGGTTCGATTCTCGGTTCGGTAGAAGGTAACTTTTGCCTGAATGTTTTATTCAACATATCTGGGCATTCTGATTGGTTTTATGTACTGTAATTTTCACGATGAAACTATACATTCACGACGGTCATGTAATGTCTACAATATGGAAAATTTCTTTATGAATCAGCATTTTTTTTTATTTGGAAAAACAAACCATTGTATTTTCTGAAGGATAATAGATTGAATAAGGCAAATGATTTTTATCGGCAGCAAAACAATCCAAACACTTTTGGAAACTTAATGATCGCATTTAAGTTTTTTTCTTTATATATTTCCAATGTTTTTTCGTAATTTCAATTACGGTTTGCTTGGGATGCTAGGGAACATAAACGTTGAGTTTAAAGAAGATAGTGTAATGTTCAAGAGTTACAGAACAACTAATTTGAAATTCAGTGAATATTATTTTCTGTTAATAGTTCACATTCAATATTGATTTTAAAATGGTCACTTTTTGACACTGTCACTGGCGCTGGAAGAAATCATTCTCACTTTAAAAAATCCATCGTCTAAATTCAGTTAATTTATTCATCAATGAAAAAGACTCATCGGGCATAACAACGTAGCTTTCTTGAGAGACCAAAATGTCTCTACCCAGGTAACCAATAAGCATTAGCATATGCAGTAAATCAACCCTCAATCTGCATTTCATATGCTACAAGCATTATATTAGCATTATATCAGCATTTTGAATGCTAACTGTTGTAAAGTTACATTTCGAATGCTATTTAAATGCTTGTAGCCTGTAATAAGCATTTCGAATGCAAAATAGCATTTATGGAGCATTATCATAGCATTGCAGTAAAGCAGCCGTATATTGGGCCAAAAGTGACATTTATGTTGCATTTAAGGCGACTTAATTGCCTGAGAGGCTGCCGTAAAGACGCATTGAAACTGCTTATTGGTTACCTGGGTAGAAATTAAATGGAGCCGAGGTACTTTTTACCTGGTGTGATTCAACTCTTAATTGATCTTTACCCAATATGTTTTTTCTTCTGCATAGCATTCCAGCTAATCGTTACAATAGGCCGTATGAATAAAAGCGTATACTTTACTTTACAGGATGAAATTGCCTTCCCTTTTTGGTTGACGAAATTAAGCGAATCTCTTATTATTCGTGCATGTATACAACAATATGTATGTCGCGGTTCAGATTTATAAATTTAACAATTGTCATGATTGTGCTCGAAACTTTATCGCACTAATCAGATCACATTTAAAACAAAAACTTAAATTAAACTAAATATGATTTCAAAATATATAACATTACACGTGCGAATTTGCCTTACTTACTTACTTAGGGGTTATTCATAAACCACGTAGACTTTTCTGGGGGAGGTGGGGAGGGGGTTGGTTTATGAACAGCCCCTTACTTACTAACTAATTTAGTTCCAACCGCATAGTGTTTTCTGATGCCCAAATTCGTGATCGAAACGATTTTGCGTCTTGAAAGTTGGACTTAGAGGTTTGGTTTCTTCGAAGAAGTTATTTGGAATAGTCAATCCCATCTGTTGGATGTATTTTTATTTTGTGTGACTAATCCCCCTAGAGCATGAGCATGATTGACCGCCCGAAACTACTATAGACAGATTAGCTGTAATTATATAGAGAACCAACAGTGCTTGATACTAACATATATCCTTAATGTGTAAAAACTGATAATTTCAAACTAAGGCAATACCGGCGCCCGAATGCAGGTAAAAAAGGAGAGGTCAGAAATGTGTTAACGTAATACTCGCTTTATTAGAAATTGAGAAATCCCTGTACTTCCACGAAAAATCACTAGGATGTTGGATAAAAGTGTTAGGTTGGCAGTAAGGTTCGTTTTAGTTTACGATAAGCTGAATTTAAGTGACTCTAATTGTGCCAATAGTAATGATACTATTGGCGTCACTCACAAAATGTTGTTCACTTTATTGGGAGAACAAAAAAAAGTTATGCCAAACAGCCGCATTGAACTAATTTAAACAAATAGTAAGGATGCTGTTGAGACCACCGACAAGCCGTGAAGGTAGTTTTTCATAGAGAAAACAAACCATTTTTAACTACGCCTTATTACAACCATTGATTGAACTGATTTGGACCAAACAGTAAGAATGCTGTTGGGGCCACTCACAAAGTAAGATTGTGGTTTTTCATAGGGAAAACAATCATTTTTTTAACTACGCTTTATAGCCGCTTTGAACTGATTTAAACCAACAGTGAGGATGCTGTTGCGGTCACTCAAAAAGTGTGATAGTGGTTTTTCATTAGGAAGACACGGTATTTTTAATGACGCTTGAGAGCACTGACAGTAAAGATGCTGTTGTGTCCACTCACAAAGTGTGATAGTGGTGTTTGATTGAGCAGACAAGGTAAGTTTAAAACGCTTGAAAGCCAATTTTGGAGGAATTTCTATAACCTCATAAACTCGCCCTCATTTAGCCTCAAATTTGAGACTTAAGAAAGGCGACCGAGAACCTCGGAGAAACTAAAAGTCCCATGTACCACTGCTCCGGTTATCGCAGTAAAGACTTCATACTGTGAATGGGGCACTAGTACTCCTCAGACTCCGTTTGGGAATATGCATTTGTTAGACCAAACCATTGATTTATTGGCACGGTAAATCAGTGGTCGCTTAACACCGTGAACTTTTGGTCACCTGTGTGATGGACTTCTAGTAATGCTATTCTTCGTAGGTTTTAACGGCTACTGCCGACGCTACACGGCTGCTTCAGATTGTTCAGTTATAGAATATGAAACATAATTAACTTCTTTTGAGACCGAACAGCCACTTCTGGAATTAATCCTCTTAGAAGTGCTAAAGACATGTTATTTTTCCCATAAGCAAAAGTGTTTTCAGCAATATGGTTGACAAATGTACCACAAGAAAATTTGAGCTATGGTGGATACCATGGAATCACGCTACGCACTACATTCCTTGAATTCAAAGACTAACGTCAAAAAGCATTATCTCTAGTCTCTTGTTGTTACCTAGTACCTTTTCAAAAGTTGAGCAATAATTGTATGTTGAGTTAACTGCAGTTCCCTGGTAGTTGTGTTAAGATTGCCAGACAAATCAGTGGGGATATCTTCTTTATTGTTTACCTTTAAAGTTGATCTGTATGAGCATACTAGATTGAAATTGCAATTTTTTTTCGAAGTTTATATGAGCGCAGCAAAATTAAGTGTAATGTGCATATCGATAGGTCTGCAGATTGAATTATCTGAGTAGCCGTTTGACTAGTAAAATCAAACGTTTTCAATTTTTTACTTGGTTTTGGTAATTTCTAAAAACTTTGGGACTCAGTTGAATATATTATTCTTTTTATTTTCCTCATACGCCGTCCCTCGAATACTCAGCATCCTCTTGGCTCCTAATTGAAATCACAAAACATCCTCGTTTAATCCACCGCCTTTAGTTTTTACTTTTAATTTATTCGTTTGCATTGACCTACTGAAGCCTTAACACAACCCATCATCATCTTTGCGGTAGGTTACAAATTTTTCAATTAAAACTTTTTCAATCCCACTGCCCGCTGAGGCATCATATATATTTTGCGCCCCCTCAACCGCTAACCCACTTCGTGCCTGACCGCGGCCTAGTATTTATATTCATTCATTGATTCATTCATCACAGCTCGCAGCTTACGAATTGCCCACCCCTTCGGTTGAAGCAGCAGCATTGCATCTAATAGAAGACAGGTTATTGCTCCACTTTGTACCGCTGACCACCACAGCTATGAAGAAACTATTTCATGCTGTCAGTACAGTGTTTGGAGTCTGTTGACCGTCCTGTGTTCGCACGCGATGGGCAGTAGTAGGATTGGTTGAAATTATACGTATTAGTCGCATACAAGTTTCATGAATTGCTCTTGTTAATATTTTTGTTTTCGTGCAACCCACGCACCTAACTACCTGGCAATGTGGTGTATGTTACTGTAAACCACTTTGCAGTGTAATTGCGACCGGCACCAACCTCCGCCCTAATCCCGAGCGTCAGGGCGACGGCAGAAAAAGTATAGCTTTTACTGCAATACACCGCCCCTATAATCATAACAAACGAATGTTGTTGTTTTTGTCGGTGTTTTTTTTTTGTCCACTCCTGAAACTATGTTACACACTGTTACGTTAATTGAAGTATGTACAGTACTTCATTAGCATTTGGTCGAGTTGTGTGGCGTCATCGTGGCGGGTCGCAAATATCAACTTTTTGCCAACCACTCGTTATCAAAGGACTCAAAACGTATTAATCAGATAAAGTTTCTTGAACCTTTCTTACGTACACTTTCTTCATTCTTCACGGTGGATTTGCTACTTTTTGAACTGTTCGTTGTTGCAAAAGCCCACGGATAGAGCGAAGCGTAAAAACAACAAAAACTGGTCTCTGATCCACACCTACACTTATCGCGCTTAACTGGAATACCGCTTTGCGAATTTAATGTTGATTCAACTGAAGGCATCTTATTTAATTTCTCCATCTCGTGAAATAGGTAGGTTGCTGGAAACGGTACGGTGGTCCTCGCGTAGGCATTCCGCTCAAGAATTACGTCAACCGAGCAGATTGGTTTCTGATGAGGAGTGTGCGGTTGCCGGATTCAGATTAAATGTATCGAGAAACACTTGGCAAGATTTCCAGAACCAACCAACGCTTTTTTTGACAAGAACATTTTAACACAAAACAGCGGCGATAATTCGTTGGCGCTTAAACACAAAACGGGATGAAGTCATTCTTCGTGCAGTCACGACTGGTTTTCAAATTTAAATTTCGATAGTTCACGATGTTTTCTTCCTCTCGTATGCTTGATTTTTCTGGCGAGCCCATAAGAAGAACTAAGAACAAGATTAATTATCGAAACATGGGGTTTCAACGAATACAAGCAAACGTTTCGTATTTCCCACTCTACAAATAGAACAAATCAACAGTTCACGATCGAAATAATTTTAACGGCTTCACAAAACATTCTACAGGCACGACAAGTATAATATTGGTAGAGAAAAAAAAGAAGATGGTTCGTTAATTTCGTACAGAGGAAAACATTGCCATTCCTATAACGAGCGAAACAAAAACCATGACCTATGGTCTGAAGCATGAGTTCAATCGTCGTGAATGAGCGTATGTGTCTCTTCTTTTCCACTCAGATAGATCCCCGTTATGACTGTTGGAAATAAACATGGATTTATTTTTAGACTTCTCATCTTCCCAGCAAATCCCACAACAGCTTCGTGGTAGTAGTTTTCCATCCGTTCTGGTTGTATTTATCTTTGATTGCTTTCAATCAAGAAAAACTCCTTAAGAAAATCAAGCTTTTTTGACTCCTGTCGACTATCGGGAGGTAGGTCAACAGAGCCTTTCGCTTGCCCTGTTTTATTAACTAATAAAAAGCACATAACTGTAGCTATACTATTGCCATTGCGGCGCAACAATCGATTCGAAGTGTGCCTAACACCTCGCACTGACGAAGACTGACTTTGTTACTTTTCTTGGCTCGTGTTCTACAGCATACCAACGGCTTGAGATTTCACGAGCCGAACATCTCATTTTCTTGCCTACTCCAACTAGTCTACAATCTTGTAAACCTATCATTATAAGATACAAAATATCGATCTGGTCGTTAATTTTTATTGCTTTTGACATGTGCACATCGTGGTACACATTTACTGCTCGGACTTTGTGCGGTGAAGTGCTGTTCGTAGCTTCGCGCTGATGAAAGTATTTATTACAAGCATTCCCAGTACAGAAAAAAAGAACCAATAGCACGACAAAGATGTGATGCAATTTGCGTGCGGAGGTTTCCTCAATTACTAGGATGTTACTGGTTTCTCTGTTTTTTTTTTAATTCAAAGAGGCTTAAACAAAGTAACATATTAGAGGCAAATACGCTAAAGTACAAGCATGTTACAGTCAACCACATTGAAATTCTGCAACAAATTTCAACAGAAGTTGTGCATAAACGAGATTTGTTCGATGTTGGTGATCTACTCATCATTATCATAAAATCTGTTTTTTTTTTTCATACATACCACATAAAGCGAACCGGAAAATGACCAGGAATATAATTGATGAGTTAATGTTTGCTGGGCAGTTCTTCCTCTTCGTAGCATTCCATGCTTATTGCTTGCTCTCAACTAAGTGTTCTTATTGTACTTCCACAGTTATTAATTGAGAACTGCCGATGCCATCGCGAAGCATGAAACTGTATATTAAGGAGCAAGCACAATGACACTCTATGCCCAGGGAAGTCGAGTAACTTTCAAAACCGAGAGATTCTCTCGAGCGGACCGAAAGGCCTGGTCGGACCAGAGCTGGTAAATCTCACGGCCATCATGTGACAATGAAAAAACAGAACATCTCACTGTCCTGAGAAGAAACGAACTATCATGAGCTTTCTTGTCAGTCTTACACCATCATGCAGTCATGAGACTTTTTCTCATACGATTTTGTTTTACAAATTTCTAAATAGTTTACTTGAAATCAGCCAAGCAATAATATGTAATCGACAGAGTTGACGTTTTATTTCAAGTTTTGTGATTAAACTTACAATTTTATCAATATATGTGCTTGTAATAGCGATGACCAAAACATTGTCACGTGCTGTCATGACGAAAAATTCGATGAGATTTAGAAGACAATCTCCATCATCGTTTTCTCGTCCGATGAGATTTTCAGACGTAGTTCGGTAAAAATCGTCGGTCATTTTTCATTGAAAATGACATTTGCCAGCCCTGGCCCCGGCAGTCCTTAGCGCAACAACAATGACTTTGACCAGAGAGTCGAGAAATCAATGTGTTTTTGATTCACAATCCAACTCTGGCTGGAAGTGGCATTATGGATAAAACCTTTCTACAACAATTAGTACTTAACTATCTGCAAGCATGTATCTGCTTATATCCGAAAGTTAGAAAGTTACTTGTTAAATATCATTTGAAAGCGCACGGCTTTTCTTTAATTTTCCCGTTAAGTAATTTAGCTGGAATGTTATAATGGTGACATCACTGACATCAGTGCACTATAGATCGTAATTCAAGTTCATCAACATGCTTTAAACTATGGAAAACACAAGGTGGTCTTATAGTTGTCTGTAACTTTTCAAGTGGTGAATGAAAAATTATGGACTTAATATAATAAAGATGGAAATTGAGGTTACTTCTTGGCTACAGCCAAAAATTCAACTCAATTGATTCACGGGAAAATGAAAGACAAGCCCCCAAACATGATTATTTTGTACGGAAATTGGGCTTTGGTCTTATTGTATTGTCCGTCACCGAATATGTTCATTATTGAATTTATAAGTAATAATGTGTTACTAGCTGAAGTTTTAAAATGAATATAGCACCGCATTTTCAAAATGCCGGAGTGCATCATGATCAGGGAAACTCCAACAAAATTGAAACAAATGAAGGTTTAACATCCTTCAGACAAAACACTCCGCAATATACCGCGTAGCTCGCTTATTCCAATCAGCATCAGCATTTTACAGTGCTAAATTCCGTTCGCGACATCCATAAGAAATGGCGTGAATAGATTTGAGCACTGCACAGTGGTCCAGAATGCGAATTTAGCTGGAAAGATACGTTTTCAGACTAAGTTTTGGAGCAAAGTTGCCTTCTACAAAGTTGTTTCTTATGATAAGGCCCTTCTTTTGGTATGAATGGAAACTTGGTGATCCTTGTTTTCAGAGAATTCGAAAATCTCACTTTTTTATTTGCAGAAAAAAAGGCATATGATCTTCGGAACAGTTGTAAATGCGAAAATTTTAAGCAACTTTGGTTGAATTTCTCTGTAGCTTTTGAAATTACCGAATAAGAGCAATTTTTCCTACATAGCTTAGGGTGTTCCTTTAAAAATCAGTTATATTGCTCTAACTTTTTAATTTAAATTTGCTGAAAAGCTGTGTTGCCATTGATTCTAGAACAATAAAAGATACAACTTTTGATGTACTGAAATCGTCGCTATCGTAGGTCAAACAAAAGTTAGTATGGTTTTTTGTAAAAAATAGGCTTTTTTCAAATTTTGATCTCCTTGGTTGAGGCAGACAAAATAAAAATTCTTAACTGCATTTGGAAGGTTTTATATTATTCCATATTATATTTGAAAACTGGAAACAGGTATTTTTTTTAAATTGAGTAAAATACATTTGAAAGGGGCGATCTTTTATGAGAAAATCGTAAACAATTCGCTAATGGTAAAAGATATCGACAAGATTTAAAAGTCGTAAGTTACATATTTCTAAGTTCTAAAAACCATCTGAAAGCAACACTGTTGGCAAATATGAAATAAAAAAGTTAGCGCAAAAGATTGTTTTTTGTAGGGACACCCTAAGATATTAAGGGAAAATTGTTCTAAATCAGTTTATTCAAAAGCTACAAAAATGTTTTGCTGGCGACGTTGCTTGAAATTAGCTAGATTAAAATTTTACCAAAGAATATATACCTTTATTTCAGCAAATAAAACAATAAGTTTTATATATCACCGAACATAAGAAACAACAAACATACTTGATGTACACACATAGTTTTTTTTACAGAAATCTGTTAAATTTTACCGTATTCTCAACAGTTGAACTGTTGAACTCTGTAAAATTTCACCGAAATCCGTTAAATCGGATTATCGAACGTTCAGCTGTTGAGAATTCGCTAAAATTTTACAGATCTTTGTCAAGAAATCTAAGGGTGCATTCTATAAGGCGCTCCGCAGTTTGATCAATTGAATCCTGAAGCCCAACACTTGCCTCAGACGGTTTTATGCGAATACTTGATGTAATTATAGGATTTATCATGATGTCAAACGTTGCCAAAGCTTTTTTGCTTCTACTACAGTGTTGTACGACGGGTATAGATTCACACACTACATGGTAGCAATTCGTACGTACATGTATTGTGCCTTGCTGAAATCATTTCGGCATATGAAGCCGATTGCTTTTTCTGGAGACATTAATACAGCGCTATCATGACTGGTTTCAGCTGTAAAGGATTTCCGGAACCTTGTATATAAAAAAAAAAGATGTAAATGAGTCTTCAAGATCTGATTCTGGATTTTTCGCATTTTTTTAAATACCGTGGACCACTGTGCACTGTAAAACGCAGATGGAAACTACGGTACTTGAGAAATTTAACTACTACTTCTCTTTAGTACAAAAAAAAACGAATATAGTATAGAGCAAATACAACTTTAATACTCAACAAATACAAAAGATAATGTAAATCATCTTCAACCAGAGCTCACGTTTACTGTGCTCTTATAAAGGCAAAGGATAACACCTACATAATACTCTGCAGACCAGTTTGAAAAAAAAAAATGGTTTCAAAAGTACCAGCTGAAGCGAGAATCGCACGGTTACTTCATGACAATCCCAATACGACGGTGAGGCCGCTAACCGCATGACCAAGAAGTCAACCCAGGCAAATCAAAATTTAAGTAATTGGTTGCAGTAACTTGATTGTGAATTAATTGAGTTGCACTAAAGTAACTTCAACTGCTTTACGACAAGTGTGCTGCCAGGGAATTGATGTCAAATGTTTGTTTAGCTATTAAATTCGAATGAGCAAATTAGGCTTCTAAAAAGACAGAAGACTAGTATTACATTTGATGGAATCTGTGGTTCATATAAAAGCATAAAATAATAGACGGGACGTAACTTAATTGTAAAATTTCAGTCCGTTCATACAGAAAACACTGTGAGTGGATGAACAATACTTCTGATTGTACTGAAATTCATATCTGGTTAATCCATGTTCTTTTATAAAAGAATACCCCGCTCCCCTTACTATAGATTACCCACCCCAAACGTTTCCTTCCTTCGAAAATATTCGCCTTCTTACCTCAATAAAACCGCGAGTAATATGTCCACTCTTACTTGATTTGATTTAAGGGTAGTGGCAATAAGCTTTTGTTAAATTACAAACAAACAACGGCTCCGTAAAGCTAACAGGATTGGGTTTTAATAATAAGCAGTGTAGAATACTTCGTGTCTGATTATGTTAAACGTCAGCCTCATATTTCCTAAACATTAATTCGACTTGGAGTTTTCTTAAGGCCAATGTCGCAAACGTAAACAATGGCTTTATTCGCAAATTTCTCAAGAATGCTAACTTAATCATATTGAATTACCACGATGATTGTACAGAAGAGGAGTTCCCCTTTAAAATAATAGTGGTAGTTTACTTGAGCGAGTTTGCATTTTGAAGAAATTTGCGGAAGAAGCCATTGTTTACGTTTGCGACATTGGCCCTTATGAAAACTCCATGTCGAATTAATTTTTCTATGTTTTTTTTTCTAGCAGCGCATGGATATACTAGAAACAAGCATATTATGTTGTGTGCTTTTCCGAAATGAATTGATGTTATTATAATTAAGACAGTTATACCCCGATCGCACAACAACCTATATTACGTGATACCGTGTTTTACCGGTTGACGGATCTTAAGGACTGTATCGAAAATAAGTTATCCACATATGTTTCTTTCAAATCATATAAAAAAAATGTTTTATTCAAACAAATGGATGATTTCTTATTGTACGGGATTGAACTTGAACATTGTGAAGACCGGATGAAATTAATATTATTCTTTCACAAATTTGCGAATTTTTGATCGAACACTTTTCATCAAGTTCCGGACAAGTGTTTCATCACATTTTTTGGACGCCTTAGCCCAAATTTTTTTGAACTCCTGCATATTCCCAGCTGTTTAGTCTTTTTGAAGACCCTTCACAATCGCCCAATAGCGTTCGATGGGCCGAAGCTGATGGAAATTTGGGGGATTGATGTCTTTCTCAACGAAATCTATACCCTTTTCCGTGAGCCAATTGTGAGTTGCTTTAGCGTAATGCGCTGGCGCTAAATCCAGCCAAAACAGTGGAGGGGTAATATGCTTCTGATATAAAAGCAGCAACCTCTTCTGCAGACACTCAGTCGGTAGATTTCCACATTGATTGTTCCGGTAGTGTAAAAATCCACTGGATGTGGATAAATTAAAAGACTTCATAGCGCAGGAACATATTGCTTGCCATACCAGCACTTTTCAACTAAACGACTCCACTTGAATCGACCTGTCTGCATCGCTTACATCCTTCCCTTCGTCAGCAGTGTAATATTGTGGATCTGGAAGGGATTTTGGGTCTTCTTTGACATAGGTCTCGTCGTCCATCAAAATACATGCATCCAGTCGCGGCAAAACTCGCGAATACAATTTCCGGGTCCTTGTTGCTTCGTGTTGATTCTGTTCTGCACTTTTTTTGGCGATTTTCTGCTTCTTGTAGGTCTTCAGGTTGTTCCGTTTATTGATACGTTGAATCGTTCCGACGCTGGTTCCCGTTTTATTGGCCAAATCACGTATCGGCATTTATTTGTTCTTCCGAATTAGAGCTACCACTTGCTGATCCAGTTTAGAGTTGGAAGATCCGGGCTTTCTGACTCTTCCTGGTAGTTCATCCAAAGAACAGTGTTCCCCAAACTTGATTATGATGGAGTTTACGCTCGCGTGATGAATTTCAAAGCGCTTCGCCAATTGTCGCATAGTTACACCCTTTTCACGTAGCCATGTGTCCAAAACCTTAATTATCACGTCTTTTTCAATGCGCGACATTTTGAAAACGAAGAATTTAAACCGTGCAAACAAGTAAACAAACGACAGATGACGCACAACATGGTATGATGGACACATTAAAATCATCACAAATAAACGCGTTCAACGCAAATGTACATGGATAGCTTTTTTTCGATACATTCCTTACCTAATAAAATCAAATCAGATGCAGCTGTTATTTAAAAAATGCATTCAAAACTTCGAAAAAAAAATTAGAGGATGTCAAATGAAAGGAAAAGGGTTATACTTTCAAATGCTGCAAATGTCGGCGTTGCTTATTATTTTTATTCTTACTTTTATATATTTAAAGGTTCACATCATGGATAAATCAAAAATTCCAAATGTGTGTCTACTTGTTGAACATCAATTTTACAAATGAACATGTCGATAAGATGATTTGAAATGAAATCTCTATTCGGGGTGAAATGAGCACTTTTTCATGGGGCATGATCGCCACACCATAATCGTTATAGTACTCAAAAACAGCTGTTAAGGATATGTGTGGGGTAGAAACAGGAAAACGCTCAATAGAACCATGATTCAGCAATCGTTTGAAATATTTGTAAGTCGTTCTTGGACTTAAAGAACTGCAGTACACACATTTCTACAAACATGGTTATCAAAAAATAAACATAATTCGTATTTGTTTTTTTTTTCTATGCTAGTGGCATTGACTTAGTCCAACTTTTTTATATTTTCCTTAAAAACTTGAAAACAACCCTATTAAAACACATTTTTCCATGGATTCTCATCTTGCCCGCACAGATAGAAAGAAACATTTAATTTTCTGTGTTATCTAATGCACATAAAGGGGATGCTAGATTTGGCAGAAAATAAAGGGATATTTCAAGTAAATTTAAGCCAGATAACGCCTGAAACAATGCAAACAATTTTGTTGCTTACGCCTATTTTGGCTTGGAATTAAACTAGGGGAAATTTTACGCGCCATTATTTTTTCTGTGCGTGCAGTTCGGAAGCAGTCAAAATCACTACATCTTTAATTTATTCATTGAATCTCCAGTTATCAATACATTGACGCGTATCAACGCTGATGCGATAGGAAAGAGTTTGAGGAACTAGGATTAACAACAATATAATGTCTTTATCACGATTATTCAACATATGCCAACCTTTGGGTGGCGATCTTGCTCCGTGCTTCCCTGCAACATGTAATCGTCAGCAGAATATCGATCGCCGGTTGTGATCGATCAATTTCGCCATGCTTCGCTAACAACAGTTATGACTAATTGTTACAAATTGTATACAAAAGATGTTCAACCCGTTATCGCACCATGGTTGTTGAGCAGTCAGCAGGATGAATCTTCACAGGCGCGCGATGTTCAAAATACTGGCGTGGCAGCAACCATAGTGCTGTGCCATCGGCACACTAGCCCCCAATAACCTACAATCACACCAATCATCTGTTCAGTGAGCCACATCGATCGGCAGAAAACTCAGGAATGGCGATGGATCGATCTGACAGACAACACTTATCATAATTATTGCGATGAATTCCATGCAAATGTTTACCTCATAATGGATTGGGACCACTGTCATCTGGCCCGTCGGTTGGATGGATCGAAGGCTTTGTTTGTAATTTGCATCAGTTTATCTGTTGGGTGGTGTATGTTAATTGTGAACATACACAGACAGGTGTGAATATTGATAAAGTATACGAACGTAAAACTGACTGGTGCAGATACTCACGTACTTAACGATGTTTGTTATTGCTATGGTGCTTTATTGACTTGAGCGCTGACTTATAAGTTTGGAATTCAGTTTGTCACTGAAGATGTGCTGTTTTAGTCGGTTTAAATTTACCGAAAAGACGAGCTATTTCGACGGAATCATCAAAGTGTAACAGTTTTCGAATTTTTATTAAAGTAACACAAGCAATACATAGTAATGATCTACAGCGAAATCTTCCAATTCAAGCATAATCGAAGAACGCGGCTAATAACAACCTTACCGAAGTGTGTTTTTCGAAGCGCTCGTAGGACTGCAATTTTCGCTTGTCATTTCCATGCTGTGCTTCACTGTGCCCTCGATGGAAGTTTCGCTCCAATCTTTCTATTTACCATTAACTACCATAACGATAGAATGCAGCAGGTTTCACGCTATGAGTCATTAGTTCCGAACTTATGGTTTTCAATGTCACCAGCACCATCATCACCGCAGTCGTGTTTAAATAAGTAACATTGGGTCTGTGGGGCATCTCAGCTTCAGCTAAGCAATTTGTATAAGGTACCTTTTATTTCCTTCTTCGTGTTGCTGATCAAGACATCATCACGCCGAGGTGTGGACGTGAAGTTTAAAGGCTCGTCAGAATGACGAATCTATTCGGTTGATTGGACACGAACTGACTACCCCGTCGTCGTCGTCTTATGATAGTCATTTTGTGAACCGTGTTTCCTCTAGATAGAAGCTTCAAACATAGTAATTATCTTGCGATGGTAAGAAGACAAAAACAACAACAAACTGCAAACGCATATTGAGATGTGCACTTTACTAACGGTAATCACCGTAATAAACTTGGCGACACCTGATGCAGCTTACCCATGCTGCTTATTTAGCGCTTCTTTTTACTTCAATTATTTTTTCTTAACGGTTTGTACCCGACCATTCAAATCAATTGAATGCAATAAAAATAATCTAGATTTTTATTGATTCAAAATTTCCTCCTCAATGGATGTGTACTTATTGAGTTTCTTTTCTTTTTATCCATTTCCAGGCGGCTCGTCAAAAACTATCAACCAAAAAAGAGCAAAGAAGACGAAGAAAACGAGTAAGTATCGGGAATCGGTAATGTGATTAAAAATCCGTTAGAGATCATAATGATAGAAACTGACCGACTGGCAGTCGGCGCCCGGTGTGGTTCAGCCCTTTCGGATGAAGAGCTTTTTGTGATTAAATTTTCCACCAATAATGGGCGATGGAATGCTGCATATAAGAAGCCCAATCAAGTGCAATAACTGGATTTTGATGAATGCCCTTCGGAAGCCTTTGTGCGGTGGGGAATTGTATAATTGGGCTTAAGAAATTGGTGAGAAGTCGGAATCGTTGCGAGTGCTTGGAGTTTTGATTTGTAGGGTTGTTTTTTTGCAGACAATTAGTTTCTGCATTGAACAGTGAGTACTATTTAGTTTAGGTAAGAACAGGCCTGTTTGTTTTACTTAAACTAAATAGTTGTCATACTGGCAGTCATTTGATAAAATTAATAAGTGAACGTTAGCACTTTGTTTATGGTTGAAGTCGTCACGGACGTACAAATCGCTTGCCTAACCATGCATTCTTTGACAAATTTCGAGATTTTTTGCTTCCGTTGGTGCTCTGGGACATCGAACTTGTCTCTTGCAGTGTAGAACTGACGACCTGGAATCTGTTGAAAGTTCGCTTTTATGTAGGTTTCACCACGTGCCCGTGATTTTGCCGTCATAATCTGCTGGTCGCTACGATTTGGTGCCTTTTGGACCTTGAATATACGTAGTCCAGCTCGATTTTTGACCTTTTGCACAAGAATTTTGGTCAAGCTTAGCTTTTTTTTGCAATATCCCGGACAGAGGCGATTGGTTTGCGCCTGAAAGCTAAGCTTCAACACCTACCTCTGTTTTTGGCCACTTCCTTATTTTCCCGACCGGTGATCAGACGTTCTCTATGGCGTTTGATGTCAAAGAGGAACAGTAGAGTTCACGGTTCCCTTTTTTTTTTTGCTATGGCACGATGCGAAAGATTTGGATTTTCGGAATGCGCGTACAAAATGTCACAACGCCTTTACTCTTCCGACTCCATGTCAAAAAAAATTCCGCACTCTTCAATAAAACGTACAATGTTAACAATACATACTGAAGTTTCAAATAGTTTACCCTAAAGGCAAATTATAGCTATTTGCGTGTGTTGCTATTTTAACGAGGGCCATCTATTATTTGATATGAAAATTAGATGTGAATTGGAATAAAGTCGGATTCTAAATAAGAATTTGCTTCGCAGTCTGAGAAAAAATCGCTCACCATGTCCAGCGATAATGTCTTATATTCAATCCTAGCTCAGAATGTCCAGTAAAATTTGAAAAATTATGCGTATCATTCAATTGGAATCACAAGTGGGATTTGCTCAGATTCCCTATAAAAATTCAGATTGCCTGAAACGCCCCGAATGCTGCCGCGGACAAAATACTTTGTAAGTTTCGCTCAACATTCTAAGTAAGATTCTATTAAAATTCAAAGAATCTAAATTAAAAAAAAAAAAAACAATCGAATTCCGGCGTCGAATTCCGAACAGAGGTCGATAGCGTTGTGGCATCCTGGTGACCATACAGTTGCTTTGATTGTTGAGACACTAAGCGGTATCGCGATGAATTTGTGTCCAAGCAATCTGTATGCAGCCAGCCGCTTGCACACATTTATTTCATCGCTTATTTCATAAAAACGCTCTGTGAATTAAGATGGTCAGAATTGCCTTTTCCAAATCATGCGGCTTTCTCAAGAAAGATTGGAAAAATAACAACATTGGCATGTCCAATTTTTTACCACATTTTTTACTTTTTGATGAATACGAATCTCAAGGAAGATTCGAAACGGAATCCTGGAAGAATTTACTCAGCTATCGGAGGAAGATATGCTTATAATTCCTAACACTAATTCAGATGTATCAGTAAGATTTTTAGAAAAAAAAAAAAATAAAATTGGCATGTTTGATTTGAGTCCAACATAGAAAACAAGAACCGTGTACGATTGACAAAGTTGCGCCTTGAATCAAGATGACCACCTAACCGGGAAAACCAGGAATTATATATAAATATAAAATTTATATATATAAAAGTTTTAAAATACATTTGTTTTTTTGCCTTCAGTGAGTACTAAGTACTAAGATTAAGTTTGAAAATCCCTTAAAAAACTAATTTTTGTCTGTACTGAATAAATAATTTCTAGATTTCTAGATGGAAGTTTTACATTGAATATTTTGGAATTCTTTTCGAAGAGTTATCATAGAATCTTCTCCAGATGCGTTCAGAATTATTTTTAGGATTAACGGTTATAGTTTCTCAATATAATTATAGTGATCGCTCTTTAAAACCTCGATAAAAAGTTTTATAGCTTGTTTTTACGATGTAAATTATCTACGAATTTATCTCACGTAAAAATGAGTAGAACCGCATAGCTAAAACCTCAGAAGTATGGTTTTAGATCCTGAAGCATGGGAAATAATTGTTTGGAAGTTCTCTAAAACTATCTATAGATTGATTATTACGTGTGTAGATCTTCAATCATATATTCCAGTTCTTTTTATAACTTGTGTTATCTGTCAAAATCAATATTTCATTGAGCTTAGATTCAAGATTCTTCTTAATTATCGTATTTATAAACTTCAAACAGACCAGTGAGTTTTTGAATGGTCTCAAATAATCGTTAAAATCATTATTTGACGTCAACTCAACCCAAAATATTGTGTACAGTGAATCCTGGAGAGTGTGAGCTGTTTAGTGGAATACCTGTAACTAGAAAATGAGAAGAATGATTAGTAATTTCCATGTAATTCCAACTACCTTTATTGCTTATCTTGACAGATACGCGTATTTCGTCTACAATGTGCAGACTTCTTCAGTGTCGTGTACTAATTCTCGACTGGTCGACTCGGTCGAGTATTAGTACACGACACTGAAGAAGTCTGCACATTGTATACGAAACACGCGTATCTGTCAAGATAAGCAATAAAGGTAGTAGGAATTAAATGAAAATTACTAATCATTCTTCTTATTTTCTAGTTGTGTACAGTATTAATCAAATGTTGTACCCGAAACATTTTTGGAATCCAATATTGTCCTTAACTTATTAAATCTCGACAAATATGATCCTTATTCATGAACAAGTTCATTTGTTTACGGTTAAAGATCTGAATAGGAGAAATGTTGGCTTCGAGAATGTTGACTATTCTCGGTAACTGATTTTCAAACCTCTAGTTGTGTATATCCTTCCATTGAAGCACTTCACAGTATATATTCACATGATAACTTGGTTATTTAACTTTAATTTGACTATCTTTCAAATAGTGAGCCATTCCTCTATACCATATTTTTCTCTAAATAAACCAATACACTCGTCTCTGCTGCTGTTTTCTGTGCCATGAATAGAACTTTTTTTCTCATGCGTAGTTCAAATGCAATGAAAACCGAATGAAAAAAAGGCCGCCAATATTGCACTCTCTTGCGGTGTTTGGCGCTTTATAAAACACATTTATGCCGTTCTGGCTAATTCTGTCGAGTGTAATAAATAATGAGGAGGAAATAAATATAAAAAAAAAACGTTATATTTGTGCACGACGCTATGAAAATACAAATTAATGGGTGGCCTCTGCTTAGCTTGCCTACAAAATCCATCTATATTTAATAATTTGAAAACCTTAAAAAGACCTACAACTACCGTTCAACTGTATACTTTATTCAACTCAGAGCTACCATAATATGTACCGTATTGATGACCTATACATCATTGAACACACTTGAAGTTTTGAAAATTAACATTTCAGAGACTGGAATGAGCTAGGACATCTCTATTACAAAATACTTCTTCCGTTTATATGTATGAAATTTCAGAAATACGTTTTATACCTTTAGACTACCAATCGATCGTTCGTTATTTTCGCGAGCATTACATTTAACAAGTTGAAAAAATCCATTAATGGTTGCTTTACAGTATTTTTAGTAAAACATCAAAGTTACAGCATTGGATGGTTACATTTTAAGCGCCCGCACAGTGGAAACGAACAAGGAATCAGCGCATTTCTTCCATTTTGCCCGCATTTGCTGGATGTCCTTGACTGCTCCGCCACTTCATCGAAGTCGCTGCTTTGAAATTGTCCAGCATTTTTCGATTGGTCGAAATTCCAGGCAATTCGGAGGATTCATAAGCCTGGGGACAGAATCGATCTTGTTTGCAGCATACCACTCCAGAACCACCTTGGAGTAGTGGCAGCTGGCCAAATCGGCTCAAAAGCTGACTTTGCCCCTATGCTTGCGGATGAACGGCAATATACGATTTTTTAGGCATTCTTCGATGCAAACTTGGGATGTCATCGTCGAGGATGTTACGAATGGTTCCGTTTTCAGGCCACAACTGCAAATCGCTTGCCAAATCATGACCTTCTTCGCGAACATCACCTCAGAAACCTGCTCAAAAGCATCCAGAAACGATTTCAGTCCATTATTGAAGCAAAGTGCATATTGACTATTGAAGAGTTGACTCCAACTATTTTTGATTTTTTTTATTCAAACATGAAGGGGATCTTTTTTATGTCATACCTACTTTGCCAAACTGAATTTATTTCGTTATTTATTTTATGTTAGGAATAAAAGTTATCGTTATTTTTAAATGAAATTGTCCGTCTATGTTTATTTTTGGAAACAAGCATTGGAATACTCTTTAAAAAAATATGCGTTTTTCTTCAACAATAATATATTGCAAAGGTGGATCTTTAGAAGCTCCTCCAAAAATTTGCTTTTTTATTTTTCTCATATGAGGTTTGCACAAAAATTTCTATCTAAATGATTGCTAACAATGTATTGCAAACTATGATCAAAATTTACCACAAATTGTAATCTGTGCATCATGAAATAGTTTTGATTTTCTAGTGCTCGTGTAAAATTTGTATTTTTCAAGAACGTGGCCACGGGTGACACAGTCTGCATGTCTGCTATCTAAAGGTTCGAAACCGTATCCAGATGTGTTAGCTCTGCTCACAGTACATTTGGGCTTCACCTCCTACGTGCAAATGAAAACGCTAATGCCAATGCTTTTGTAAAATATCTATTTTTTTAAAGCTATTTCATCACATTGCTGGTTTGTTCAAACCGATAAAACTTTTTCAGAAAACCGGGAATAAAATTCTTCACACTTATGAGAAGGTTACCTCTATGTGACTCATTTCAATTAAAGTCGCGTTACAACTTCCATTTATGACGATTTTGTGTTTCTCGGGTAAAAGAATTTGTTGGGAATCAATTAGTCAAATACGCTCAGAACTCTAAGCAACATTCGCAAAACCGTAGCAATAATTCTAATTCGAATAAAATCAAAATCACGAGTACCATTTGTTCAGTACTACATTTGTTCAAAATCTGCTCAAAATACAAAAAAGTGATCTCTTGATTCTAAAAATGATACGCCTAGAATGCTCGGCAAGATTCTTAAACATGTGTACATGATTCCATTGGATTCAATTGGATTCAATTCTTATATTCAGTTCTCTGAGTTAAATTCGAATACGAATAAAATCGATATTTGAGCATGAGCATGAGCATGAGCATGATTGACCGCCCACGGATGCAATTCCGTTATTGCCAGATCAGCAGTATTTGCACAAAGAACCAACAGATGATGTTTGGGACAAACATACATCTTCAATGTGTAAAAACTGGTGACCCATTATAAAGCAATACCGGCGCCGGACGTGTCCGAATGCTGGTCAAGTAGGGAATAGGAAGGAACGTGTTGACGTGATACTCGCTTTGAAGGAAGCCGAGAAATCCTCTGCACTTCCACGAGAAATCACTGGGATGTTGGATAGTTTGGGAATGGTTAGCAGCAGGGTTCGTTTTGGTTAACGATACGCTGAAAGTACATACCTATACTATCCGCCAAAAGCAATAGACCGCTCCAATGTGACTGAAAATAGACAAGCATAACGAAAAACAAAACAAAATAGACAAAATAAAACAGGATATTAGATATTGTCTTCAAAATATGGCAGAGATGAATTATTTGTTGCTTTGCAAACCAGCTCTTCTCGATGTACTAGATGGCCAAGTCCTTCTGGACCCGCAGCTGCTGCCGTCGGCACTCGTCCCCATCAATTCGACCGTCGCCGACGTGTCGGAAACCTTCCGTTAGTAACATGATATCTATTTCTAATACACTCTTCTTGCACCGATTAATTGACAAACTCAGCCTGCACACCGAATCAAAATTCACTTTGGCACAGTTGTGGTATTTTCCTCTAAAATCTAGTTCTAGATATTGGCACTTGGTTGCAGGAAACAGACTCAATAAGAAAAATAAACTCACTTATGACCTCTAACTTTACACGGTTGCTAAACAATACACACTCCGATATTTTACTCAGCTTCGCTCACCAGATAAAGTAATCTTGCCTCATAATCCTCGCTCAGAATACTCAGTAAGATTTCAAAATGAGTATGATACGATTGGAACAACAAACTGGATTTGTCCAAAATCTCAATGAGTATTGGAACTGAATCTCAAGATGGTATGCTGCAGACGACTCGCACAGAATGAAAGGTATTATTCGCCTAGGATTCTCATTAAGATTTGCTGAAAACTTTGAAAATCATTCCATTAAAACTTTTACAGAGTCCTAAGCAGGATTTGCATTATACAATCGGAAAAACGAGTAGAATCTCAACGTTCTTATGTATATGTTGATAATTCCAAACAAATTATACTGATATTTCTCACGAATGGTATTAATACCAGTTCAAAAGTGGTCTTCAAGTGGTCGAAGGCTTACCCCCACTCAGGACTTGAGGGGCGTCATATCATATTCCGACGAAAACATGACATGAAAACATCATCGTGCGAGCCTTAGAGAGATGGCTAATGATCTCCACATCTCATATGGAACCGTTCAGCACATTGTTGTTGTAACTTTGGGCATCCAACGCGTTACCGCACGGCTTGTTCCGAATGAGCTGATTTTCGTGCAAAAAGACCATCGAAAGACGATTCATAACGGAGAACGAGACATGGGTCAATGTCTTCCTTTTCTCCAAACTCAAAATGCCACTTCGGGGAAAGATATTCGAGTCCATTGAGGTTATAAAAGAGAATGCGACGAAGGACCTAAGGGCTTCCCTCTGGCGGCCTATGAAAAGTGCATGCATGACTGTGTCAAGCGTTTGCACATTTTGAAGGAGACAAAATAAATGTTCAAGACAATTGAATTTTGTTTAAAAATAAAATTTCCCGGAAATATTGGATCATAGCGTATAATTTTGGCGTAGCAATGTTATAAACGGTAAAGAAAGTCACTGAAGAGAATCGATCAATATTACTTAGGCCCGAAGCCAATGTATAGGTTGAAATAATCTTATATCTTATCTCGATGATCTAGAAGTAACATACATAAGCTGGACCAATTTAAGAAGCTACGTTTTTATTTGCCTCTAAATCGATCGTATATTACTTAGGGCCTGTTCATAAACCACGTAGATATAATTTTTGAAAATCTCTGACCCCCCCCCCCCCCTCGTAGACTTTTCTCCAAACATTTTTTTTAAATTTTGTATGGAGCGTAGAGATTGGCCAGACCCCCCCCCCCTCCCCCCAGAAAAGTCTACGTGGTTTATGAATAGCCCCTGAAAGTTTCGAGGCATGATTCCGTTACAGCTTCACCGTTGATAAATAATTACCGTTTGCTTATTTCAACCCACAGGTTTTCCTCGTTCCAAGCGTTCAAATGTGTCCTCAAAGAGGTAGCGGACCTGGCCGGTCAGCGGGAAGTCGTCGCCGAAAACCTCCAGCTACAGGTTCTCCAAGGCATCAGTCTATTGGCCAAAAATCTACGCGATGAGCGCAAAAAGTCCCTCAACGAGGGCGCCCTACTCACACAGAACCTTACCAGTCAGATAGCGGCCTTGGACCGAGCGAAACGAAACTACGAGAAAGCGTACCGTGAGGCAGAGAAGTCCATCGACAGCTACCAGAAAGCAGATGCCGACCTCCACCTGAGCAGGGCGGAGGTGGAAAAGCAGCGAAACAACATGAACATCCGTTGCGGTCAGTCGGAGGATTCGAAAAACGAATATGCCAACCAGCTGCAAAAGACGAACAAACTGCAGCAGACACACTTTGAAACGTCATTGCCAGAGGTAAGAGTGGTGATGAGAAACTAAATTTCCGATTAACAACGATCACGTCATTGACAGGTTTTCAACCGATTACAAGAGCTCGATGAGAAGAGAACACGAGGACTGAAGGAATTCATCAAAGGTGCAGCGGACGTCGAATCGGCGGTAGCTCCCATCATCGCGAGGTGCCTCGAGGGCATGATCAAAGCAGCGGATGCCATCAACGAGAAGGAAGACTCGCTTAAAGTCATAGAAAAGTGAGTCTGATTCGAATTTGATGGTATGTCCAAACAGTCATGCCCATAGATTAATGTTTCTCTCTATCTCATCCAAACAGATTTCAATCCGGCTTTCAACCTCCCGGGGATTTGCCGTTTGAGGATCTCTCGAAAGCAGACTCGGACACCTCCAACAACTCGCAGAACTACACCTCCACCAGCGGACTGAACCACCTCACGGCGAAGGGTACCACGACGAATAAGCTGAAAAAGCGCGTTGGAATCTTCGGAATTTTCGCTAGCAATAAGGTAAGGTATGCGTGTGTGTGTTTACGAGTGATGCTTTATTTTTTGAGTTTTGCTTACCAGAGGCTTTCGATATCATTTAATTTAATAATTTACTTTGGAGATCTAAGTGTTGTTCATCTCTGTACATGTATAAACCAGAAAGCATCAAATCTGTGCCCGGTAGACATTTTAATGGATGTTAACACAGTGCAAGAAGACTATTATTCGGTAAAAAAAAACAGTAGCATTTAATCCCTTTTCCAAAATTTACCAACGACCTACAAAACCAGTTTAATTCCATCCATTTCTAGCGTAAACTTCCAGCTAGTTTATGGCTGATAATAGATTTCCCAACTAAACAAACAAAGCTGGAAAGTGGTTGTAATAGTCGAACGTCGTAAAATTAGCTATCTATAATTGACTGCGGTCTGTCCCGAGAGAAACAGGGCGCACAAAAATGGAAACAATCATAAACGGTTGGTCTTGTCGGGCGAGTATAATTCGAGCACGCGAGCTCCGAAATCTTTCATATGGAACGCAAAGAAACACGTCAAGCGAAGAAAAGAGGCTCAAACTTTAGCCCGCTATCGTCAATGGTTATCTCTTGTCACATTTCTACCGTTACTAGCTGATAAGAAGATTGTGAGAGCTGTGTAAGCTAGAAAAACAAGCTGACAGTAGCTTGCTAGGGACATTTCGAGAGGTGGAATTGGCGATCAATAGTAAGGTTAGGTTTCGAAAATTCAAATCGATAATTACGATCTGCTATCATTAGACAATTACCATAATTCGTAAGTCCTTTTTAAAAACAATAACTTTGCTTGAGATGCGCCAATTACCATTTTGACCGAGCGCCATCTGCGAATTTCAGCTTTGCGTTAGATTCTATCAATGCTTATCTGGTTTGCATACCAACCAAATGTATAGATTTTGTGTTGACCACTTGACGAAAATAAACATCAACCTAAAAGCCTTTCTGTTTACCTTCAATCTCTTCCATTTTTTGTGCCGGACTTTGGCCATGTATCTGTGTGTCGATTCCGTTTGGCGTGAGGCGCGTAAAATGTATGGTGTTCGACTAACCTGAATCACGTGATAACATGAAAACAATACTCAACCCGACATCATATGCAACTGACAACTGTTATTTCGAATCATTGTGAGTATTACCATCAATGAGTAATATGTGTGTGCGTAAAACACTGATATCGGAAAAGAAATCGCTGAAATACATTAATTGCACTTCTCGCTTTACGCTGAAACAAGAAAAACAATCCAAACTTCAATGTACGGTTCTGGTCTCAGTTACACACCTATACAGATTCAAATACATGCCAGCACAGAAACAGACCAAAACTTTTCAAACAGACGCTTTCGATGTTGTGATTTGTGCTCTTTGTTGCTTTATCGGCTTGCATTCACTTTCACTTTACATAAACGCATAGGAATTGATACTGCTGAGTGCGCTATCTTACATTTTTATGACACACCAAAACGTTTCCATATATGCTGAATCACTTCCTCTCGTGCACAGAATGGAGTAGACTGTTGTGTACAGTATAATGATTGAAATTGTGTGACTTTTTTCGCTGATGATATTTTTACTCACAACATACGGAGCACGGGTTTTGGGAAGGAGTTTACTGGTGGTTTTTAATGATTTTTTCTGAAGCTTGGTTCTTCTTCTTGTCCTGCTTTATTGCTTTACTTATTGTTTCGTCTCGAGTCCGCAATCACAGTGAAAATCACCGATGGTTATCCAGTACCATTCTATGGCGATAAGCAAATGCCATGGAGGCAATTTCCCGCGTTGTAATCATCAATCAATGGATCTCCATTAGTTCATGAAATCGTCAAAGCAGGGCACGTTTTTGGTTCCAGGGTCTGCATCTGCTGCGATGTCCAGCGCGGTTCCCAACCAAAAGTTGCATGCTGCTTTCGGATTCGCCCTTTCGTATTACTTGGTAGCCCACCTACACTTATTTTAATGACCGTGCACGGTCACAAAGGCAAGCATTTCTTCAACTCAGTTCAAATGTCTTGCACGTGATTAACTGATCAGTTTTACAAAATGTGGAATTCCTTAGCCAGTAGTTCAACTGAGTAACTCAACTTTATTTTTTGCGAAACTAAGTTTTAGATCACGAGCACAATTTTTGGTACTGAGTAAATAAAACTCTTCATCTCCACGTTTCACTTTAGGCACCATCTGAAATGTTAGGAAGGTAAATGAATTGACTGAATTTATAGAACATTCGAGGAATATTTCCCTTGTATGTCAGCCGAATTTGATAAATACACCGATGGATATTATCTACTCAAGTTTGAAACGATATTTGTTCATGTGTGGATTTAGATTACTTTTACGAGGCGGTTGTCGATGCACATTGAAACCTGATATCGCTTACTGTTATCGTTATTAGATTGCTACCGGCTCTCAACTTTGTGTTCTAAGTGCACTTCCTTAGTTATCAATTGAGAGCTTTCAATGCCAGTATCATTTTTGCATGAGTATGATTGGGTGGCAAGTACAATCATACCTTTTGACCAGGGAGTCCAGAAAATTTCCTTTGCGACAAATGTCTAGACCAGTCTGGAAATCGAAACCAGCCATCACCAACTTGGTGTTGCTTTACCCACGGAGCTAGTAGAGGGTGCTGATATTGTGAGACAATTTTCCTTTAATACCTTTCATGTATAGTACAGCTTTCCGAAACAAAAACTTGATTCCAGAAGTGGAATTAAATTCACCATTACATAGCTTCACAACCTTTTTGAATAATTAATCGTTTGTAAAATGTCCATAATCAAATTATAAGTCAAAATGTTATGCTGATTTCGTATATTTACTATTCAAAGTCGAATTCAGCGTACTATTTGGCCACTGATATTATTCACTGGAACCCCTCCTAAATTGGTTCATGCTGACAGTCTGCAACAGTTAATGTTATTTGTTTTAACCCTCTCCTTCTCATAAGTGGACCCACAACTTTTCAGTCCGTCTCATGTTTGACAATCTGTCATTTACCTTGTTCAGAATCCACACAACCATCAATCGAAATAATCAAAAACCTTTTGAGAAGGAAAAGGTTAATTCGTAAATTTCCTGCAAAATTTCGAATTTCATTTCACTTTTTCCCACTTTTGAAAAACTCGATCCAAATTTATGGATTGCATAGAAGAAGAGGGCAACAAAAGCACATTTGACGGCGACGATGTCGCTGCAATTTCTATCATTGCATCATCGGTACTATTAGCATTATCATCATCATCATCTTTTACCACTTTCCTCGGAAATAAAACTTCGTTACTGTCCACTCACTCGAATTCCAATTCAATTAGCAATCAGCAATCACCGTTCCCATCTGCTTCGCTAGTAGATGCCAAAGTTCCCCGATGCCGTTTATATTAGCTGCATATTGGGTGGAATATTACCGACATCATACTAGTGTGGCTTGACCATCATCATTATAAAGGTTATGTTGAGAGATTTAAACTCTAACGTTTTGAAAACTATGTTGTTTCAACTGATAACGGTAATCACACTCCACTCCACTCCACAAACTGTGATGTGATAGCGCCAAGCGTAGGAGTAATGGCAACACTTCTGTTTATCCGTATTGTTGTAGTATGCTCTAAGGGGGTACGGTCTACGTGAGTGACACATTTTAGGGCAACCGGAAGCAATGCCTTCCGACAATGTCGATACAATGTGTTTGCACTGTCGGCTAACTACTTAACTCTGGGGGACGTGACTTGATGCTGCAATGTAATCACTCAAGAAGGGTGGCGTGCTGTTATGATGGCGCTTTGGCATTGATGGGTGCCCCCTTAGGATTTGACGTGCACTCGTAATTACTCATCCAAGAGCGGTGAAAGCAATCTAATTTTTTTACGCTTTGGCTCCTGTGTTTGTTCCAAGACAATTATTTTAGTTGCTATTTATCCGAGCAATAATTGAAACATTAGGAAACAAATATGTGTTTGTACACCAGCGAACTCAAATATCCAAAGAAACCTTCTATCGAGAGACACTGGGGCAAATTTGTTGGATTGCGGTTTTTTGGTACATACGGGATGTTTTGGTTCTGTGTTTTTCTCGCAAAATACGACGACACTTTATCCGGCCAAAACACGTAATTTCCATCTGCATGATATGTTTGAAGAAATGGAATCAATATTTTCTTCAAACATTGATTTTGGTACACTTCTTGATTAATAGCCAAACCACTGGGCTTGAACCATGGTTTGGAAATTCCTCTCTCGTAAATGGCAATATAAAGCATCACCTTCTGCTCAAACTTATGCTTAAACTTATATTTCACGTTCGGAGATGCAGTAGAAATGTTATCAGAATAATATCGATCGTTTCCTGAGATGTGGGTTTTTGAGAGAGGGAGGTAGCTTTCATCATCCAAAATGAAACAATTTCCGGCGTAATTTCGGGTCACCAGCGGCATCGGGATTTTACGGTTGATATAAGTTGCTCTGTGTATTCTGGTGCTCTTGATTTCTTGTGGCAGACTATTCCTATCTTCTTCAACGTCGTGCAGATGTAAGGTTGCGAAGTCTTGAACTTTTTTGCTGTGTCAGATTGACTAATCGAATCCTTGTTGTTAAAAGTACTACGGAGCAATCTAAGTCCTTTTTTGTCTATTATTTTAGCCGGTCTCCCACTACCACTCTGACGAGCTGTTCCTGAGGATGCCAGGATACGATAGATGGTTGAAACTGTATCATTCTCAGTTTTAAAGTGGTTCACAGTGAACTTTTCCCCGTGATTTATGTTCGTTTGATAGAACTGTACAATCCGCTCGCGTAATGCTTCTTGCTTCGACGGCATTTTGAACACAACTGAACGAGTTGGAACAAAACAAAACATGCGATTATGTTGGGGAGACAGAGAGCATTGATTCACATAATCTCTCTTTTCTCTGTGCACGTTTGTGGTTTGGTATGAGATAGTCAAAATCATTCTCATTTTTCAGTTATACCCGTTATTCTTCTACAGTGCAACGTGATATTTCCTAAATCCATTCAATCATTCGCCAAAGAGCGGACTTTTGATCTAACACTGCTCATTAGCTTCAGCACAGACTGTTTGCCAACAATTTTTGATACTTTTTTCCAGCCTCTTTAAAACAAATTTATGTAATCCGCTCCCTTAACATGTTTGCGCAAATATGCTTTTGTCAGAGCCCAAAAAGTTTCAATTGGTCTTGCCTGAGGACAGTTTAGAAGATTCATCTCCTTGGGTATGAATTCGACTCCGCTGGCTCTGGTACAAAGCTATCGTGTCCTTCGCGTAATGCTCCGATTCCAAATCCGGCGAAAACAGTACTGGATTATTATGTTTCCGGATCATGGGGAGCAGGCGCCGCTCCAAGCATTCCCGAACGCAAACATCAACGTGTAAACGTGTAGAACTGGTCACCCGCAAGCGTCTTATAATTAATTTTCACGTAGGATTCATCATCCATAATTTCGCATGCCGATTTTCCACACAACAGTTTATCGTATTATTTACGGGCCCTTGGTTTGACAG
Organism: Aedes koreicus; assembly: GCA_024533555.2. Lineage (NCBI taxonomy): Eukaryota > Metazoa > Arthropoda > Insecta > Diptera > Culicidae > Aedes > Aedes koreicus. Next base: position 186,271 of record JAHHFK020001495.1, on the reverse strand, counting down.
ATGCTACTTGAATTTCACTTCGTTTTGGCTTCCTCTTCTTCTTATTGTTCTTCTTGAAAGTCCTTAGTCCATTTCGTGTCTTTGCTCGGTCGATGTTACTCTTCGAAGTTCCCAGCTTTTTGGCTACATCTCAAACGGAAGTACCTTTTTTATGGCGAAAGCTTGCGTGATTTTCCGGTTCAGGTTTTGGTCCACGGAGCCCGGTTTACGTCCAGATTTTTTCTTGTCCTGAAAGGAAGACTCCTCACCATACTTCCGAATCGCGTTACGAACTGCTCCGATGCTCACACTTTCCATTTTCGCCAACTGACTCAGCGAAACGTTGGTAAAAGTGCACAATTTGTGCACGATCTGTGTGCGCTTTTCCAGGGAAATGTTTCGCATTTTCATGAAAAGTAAATGTTATTTAAGACTCACAGAGTTATCGATAGAAATGTAAACAATGATACGAAGAAACAGTGGCACGACAAAATCGTGCTTAGTCTTTCTGGGACACCCTATATCATTGTATAAAGCATACATTGCGTTCTATACTTCCTCGCAAAGCTTTCACGGGATTTATACTAAGCATTCATAAAGAAAACCTCAGAAAAGAGGGAGAAAAATACAGCGTCAAAAAAGCGCCTGCCAAATCACCGCCGCCATTTCAGTTTTGATGATGAGCCCCGGACACAATTTATGTTTTCTTTTCGGTGTACTTGGGTAGTTAAACCGCTTGGATGTTAGGCAGAACACCAGCCGATGGTGATGGTGACACCGGACAACAGTTTGTTCCATTTTCGTCGTTGCGGATGGCCAACTGCAGATGAGGGGAATGATTCTGGTTCTCTTGGTGTCACGGGCGGCGTTTCTTGTCAATTCAAACACTTCAAAAGCCACATATTCCATCACGATGACCAAGTATACCTGCGTACCAGCACTGACATCCTAGGATTTTGCACACTAATTGCAGCGGCTGGATAGTCATGAAGAAAATGGATACAGTTTTTGGCTCAGGAAGGATCAGCACATCGGTGCCAAGCTCGGTCCCAAGCTTCACGATTCGCTCCTAATAACGTAACTCACACGAACACACCCTCAAATATTCTGTCAAAATAACACAGCGAATCAAAACAAAAACAAAGATTCAGGACCGAAAAGCGCAAGAATGTACTGAAAGGCTCAGGCTGCAAGGTGTACTTCGGATCCAAGGGTTCTACAACAGTGAACCAATTTCAGATCGTTAGTTTCATATTGATTGTTGCTAATAGCATAGGGTTTCATGGTACTGTAGATTGAATAAAATATAGTTGAAATTGATCAATTCGATGACATCAATTTTTTTCCATCAACAAGGAGTTCTACGTCAACTTTGCCGTTACTGACATAACTCACCCTCTAGTTTTTCGCATGGATTTTTCACAAAATCTTGTCTTCCTTCGCATGTTTCCTGGTGTAACGTACCGGGTTGCGAGCAATCTTTGCACGGACCGATTTCATCACGTTTAGCGTACGTGCAAACCACGGACCTCCACTTCCCGGCTTCCGCTGCTTAGGATCATCCTTTTGAGACTTTTTGGTGAAATAAACTGTGGCCAAATGACATCCTACTACCTTGGCAATCTCCTTCGGCGTCTGCTGGGCGAGTAGCAATCCCTCGTAATCATTTCTTTGACGTACATTTTCACAAAATTACTATTTTACAAAATTCCGATGTTCTGATGCAGCACTTGAAAGTAAACATAAACAAATACACTGTCAACAGAAATAAGTCATTAGTTACACAAATTAACCACATATTATTAAAGTTTAAACATTATGGTTTTATTTTTGTTCTTACTGCATTTTGTAGACACCAACAACCTTAATAAAAGCCTTTTCTGTCGTACTCACAAGTCGAAAACTCTAATTTCAATCCACTGATTTCGCTATTTATGTTCATTTTCAAGTGTTCTAGAATTTCTTGGAATATAACGTTTGCATTTAAAAAAATGGACTTTTTCGGATGGTGATAAAAAAAGCTAAGACAGATAATTAATCCCATGGAAGGTAATTATTTAAGCTTACTTGCAAAACAATTCTACGCCCTTGTGAGCGGCCTTCCGGCAGTTAACCGGAACATTCGCTATGGCAGACGAAAACATGTTTGTAGGCATGTTTTTGAGTTCTTTCTTCGTTTTATTTATCAATTCCTCCGCAGTTTTCGCGACAAAATTCTCGATGGGACGCAGCTGGGGGACGTTGGGCGGGTTCTCCGACTTGGGAACCACATCGATATTCAGCCGCTCCATCTCCTCCAACGATCGCTTCGAGTAGTGGGCCGACGCCAGATCCGGCCAGAACATCGCGTCTTCGCCCTTATGGTATTTCTTGATGAACGACGCAACTTCCGGCAGGTATTTCGTACTATAAATTTCTCCGTTCACGGCCAGTCCGGAGCGAAAGAAGTGCGGCTTTGACATCCCCTTCTCGCTGATTGTCAGCCACAGCAGCACCTTCTTGGGGAACTTGGTGTGTGAAATAAACTTCACCTCGGAGCTCACTTCCTTCGTGGGGGAAGTAAAATACGAAGTGCCCTGCCAGTCATTGCCATCCAGGGGGAGAAAGGTCTCGTCGTCCATCACCACCGCCACGTTGCGATTCGCCGGGAAAATCGAGTTGACCATCTTATTCAGCCGCTGCCGCTGCGTCATTGCCTGCAGCTCCGAAACCAGTGGACGCGACTTCCGCTTCCTGACATGTATGTTCATGTTCGCCAGGTACTTTTTCACTGTTTGGTCGGTTGAACCGACCTCCCGGCCAAGCGCACGCAGCGATGTAGCCACCCTCGGTCTTCCTCTTCAGCATCCTTTGGAGCTTCTTGTCGCTCAGGGCGTCGACCGTCCGAAACCAGGCGTTCTTTCGATGCTCTGATTGTTGTCTAATAGTGCCAAAATGTTCTAGATGCCGGAACGGACGTATCCAGCGTCCACAAGGTGCCGCACGATGTCCGTTTTCGACGCGGTGGGGTGCCGTTCTTTGAACGCGCACACTTCTGAACGGATTTGCTTTACTGTTGTTGCCATCACGGTTAGAGTTCGACTGATAGAGCTGTCAAATTTTGTTTGCTGACTCATGGGTTACTATGATTGATGCTGCATGGGTAGTTTCGTCAGTGCGGGTGAAGGTAAATCCATGAAAAATCGGCAATTTTTGTCCATTTTTTTTAATGCAAACGTTTTAATTTGGGATGAGGCAGGTAACCAACGTCTTTCAAGGTTATTCGCTGGCGGAAAACCTAATTTTAAATACTTACACAGGCTGGGAAGTTTACTTTCATTTGCCATAGATCTCACGTGTCTTAGATCTTCAAAGAACAATAGAGTATACCTATAGATTTTTAGATCAGTCCACTTCGTAAAGGGTTTTTGTTGCCTATTCACGATTGGCTCAAACTCGTTTCAATATCTGAATACATGTCGATCAATCTAATTCCATTTTTAAGTTTTTCAAGCCACATTTACGAAGTTTCTTATGTGCGCTTATTTCAGAACTTCAGCGCCTCTTAAAAAATGATGTTTTTTCAAGCATCCCTTTAAAAAAAAGATTTTGTCTACTACGCATTTCTTTGAGCTTAAGCACCAGCACTGATTATCTACCAAATAAACCAAGCTGAAAAAGCTTTGTGTTCGTTGCAATGAAACGATGACTGAATGATAAGATTGGTTTCCACCGAAACGGAAAAGTGATGGATCTGATAAGACATCGATGAACATTTTCTCTTTTCAAATGGAATACAGGTATACCTCGATTGTACGTACATCAACTTTCTCACTTCAAATTCCTTTTCAACACGATTAACTATAATCGATTGAGATCCGATGAGCTGGTTCGTCACAATTAGAAACGCTGTTTGTCACATCCTACTGAAAACATTGAAAAACACACAACTTAGAACACTCACACAAATCAACACAAGCGGACGGCACTTCACCACTTACAAAACATTTGTTTCTCGTAATTCAGCTGCTATTCCCACCATCTGCAATGCCACTTTTCCACTCAAGAATTAGTAAAACATATTGATTGATCTATATACTCAGCGCTGGCTAATAGTACTCCCCTAACTCAGCACTCCAATAAATTATAGTTAGATAGTTGTTGTCGTTGTCGAAAAAAAAGAGTGTATAAATTGACAATCTTGATGAACCCGTATATTACGTATGATTAATCGTGTCTTTTTTTTTGCTTTCTTCTTTTCCTTTGCGGTCGTACCTTTCACCAAATCGCCGTATCATGTTTTGATTTAACTGTGAAATGCTGCTCTCAAAACCTATAAATAACACAAAACCAAAATCCAACATCCACCATTCGGACTCAAAATTGAACCGCAAATCGGTTTTCAAAATTCCAAATTCGATCCACCTTGATGTAAATTTGAAACGAAATGCACACACAAAAATAAATGATTAACAGAAGATTGTTGAAGCCTGCATCCAAGTGAAGGTATGCTAATATTCGATAACCATGATTTTGTTATCCTTTTTTGTTTTCTTTGGAATGATCTATACGAAAGAAGTAAATGAGTGATTGCAACTGTGTACTGGTGTAGTTCTACATTCACCCGTTTTTCGGTATCTATAATAGGTCTGAGTACTAACAAAATTTTCCAGCATTGGCGTGCGTGTGTGTGAATTCGTGTTGAAATTTTGTTTGAAGTGTGACGTTTTGTATAAATTGATTTCGTAACACCCACCATTTCTATGAGTAAAATTCGTACGGCACTTGTAGCATGAAATGAGTCTCTTGTAAATCTGATTTTCTTCATACTGTTACAATACTTCCATGTTAATCTGCCACCGCTATTAAACCACTGTGATTGTCCCCTTCCAGAACAACCTCTCCACGGACGGTATGAAGGAAGATTTCAGTGACCTACCTCCAACGCAGAGGCGGAAAAAACTACAGCAGAAGGTGCAAGAACTACAGCAAAAGGTGGCCCAGGAGCAAGCCGCCAGTGAAGGACTGATGAAGATGAAGGGAGTCTACGAGGCAAACTCGCTGCTCGGTGACCCAAGGTCCGTCGAGGAACAGCTCAACGAGTCGGTCAACAAACTGGACAAACTGCGAATGGAGCTGCAGCGATATCAGAAGCTGCTCGACCAAGCTAATAATCAAACTATTGTCCAGCACAGTCCACAGGCGAACCGAGTGATACAGAACGGGCAACGTTCTTCCAGGTAAGTTAAACAAAGTCACCTACTATTGTTGCATGTCAGCCGCCACACCTAACCCGTGACCAGTCTCTCGAATTACAGACATTCCAACGGAAGCAATCACGACCACCATCATGATGACCACGGCGACGATCACCCAGATCACGATGCTGGAAGTTTAAGCAGGTCAGCATCAGAGAGTAGTGTACAGCAAGCGCAAAATGGGCTTAATATTAACAATAACGGGTATACCTTGAATTCATACAATTTTTATACACAGATTTCCATTCTTGGCCAAAAACCATTTTTATGCATCATCAATTTTCATCTTATAGTATATACTGTTTGATTATTCATTGTTCACCATTTTTTTTTCCATCCAAAAAACCAAAACAAAAATCAAAAGACCATATAGTTTTCCGTTGCATTCGTTCATCAGTCATACGTTGAATCGATTAGTAGATATTGGAGTCATGTTCATGTAACTAACCTGATCATTTATATTGTGATTGCATGTTTTGGTGTAGTGTGCAAATTGAAAGGGGGTTTCCTTTCTATTTCCTATTTACGAGTTCTCTAATAATTTCCCATTATTCTTTATTTGTAGTACGCACATTTCAATTTTTTTTTCTGAGTATCTATTTGGCAGTATTACAAACATTTAAACCATGCAACCGCATGAATACGATAACCGAGGGTCTTTGACAACCAGTCGCAAGACGTTGAAGTAGTATTTCAAAATTAACGGCCCCATGTGGCATTTCTTTACTTACTTACTTGTCTCCTTTCCAATCCCAGTGGTTACATAGAGACAACGTGAACGATTTCCATCCTGGGCGGCTGCTCGCTTTAGCTTTGATTCCTATGACTTCCTTCGCTCCGACGCCATCAGCGGATTTCGATTCCACCCCTTCGTAGTGTGTGGCCAATCCACCTCCACTTTCGCTCTGAATTTCTGTTCGTATCGGATTCTATGGACATAGACGGATGGAGCTCAGCATTCGAAATCCAGTTCTGAGGCCACTGGACACGATTTTTAAACATTTCATATACTCGCAAAAGCAGCCCTAGCTTTCTTGATTCGTGCACCTATGCTGCTCTTGGTTCGGCCGTCGACGCTATCTGGCTGCCAAGATCGGAAACTATCGACTTTCTCCACTGTTTGTCACGCCACCGAAAAGTTGGAAGGGTTGTTCGTGTTGAATTCCAACGATTTTGTTGTTTGACATTGATAGTGATACCCGCCGCACAGGAGCTTTCGGTGAGGTCGTTGAGCTTACTCAGCATATCAGAGCGCCGTTGCGTCATCAGTGAAATCGAAGTTGTTGAGGTACCCTATAGTGATAGGCTGTTAGAGCAGCCCACGGTTGGGTACTCGGTCAGTAGCATCTCTCATTGTCTCGTTGATTACAATGAGGAAAAGTAGCGATGATAGTATAGATCCTTGCATCACACCGGCAACTTCACGTATAGGGCCGGACAAGGCTCCGTTATGCAGGCTTGTGAAAGCCTCGTACTGCCTCACGCCTCAGAGCGGCTCACAAATTTTCATGATTGAGTCTGTCGAAAGCTTTTTCGTAGTCAATGAATACCAAGTAGAGGGACTCTTGGATTTCGTTAATCTGCTCCAGGATGATTCGGAGCCTGACAATATGGTCCACACAAGATCTTCCGGCACAGAATCATACCTGCTGCCGTCAGAGAGTCGCGTCGATTTTCTCCTGTATCCGATTCAGGAAAACTTTGCACAGAACTGTGAGAACAATAATCATTGACATGATGCCTCGGAGTTGACGTGAGTGATGCGACGCACCCTTGGCGGATCATACCGAGATGTTGATGGTTGGTTGGACGTCGTAACTTGAAGAAGTTGTTCCATTGCGGCCGTTGGGGTCGGTTAGTAACTGTCTAGTCACGTCTTTCTCTGGCATTTTCGGGTTCATCCTTGCTCCACTCATGCACCGTGAGATATCGTGGAGGAGGCGGATATCGCCAGTAGTTACCAGTAGTTCTCTCGTTAAGCCTTTACTTCTCTACGCTACTCAATCTTCCTCCAGGTTTCATTGGTGATCCACCCTTTTCGCTGTGTGTGCAGCTCACCGAGCTTATTTCCGCTTGTCTCGGTAAATACATTTTTGAGGGCCATCCTCTGCTCGTCCATGCTGCCACTTTCCGGAACATGCTCGAGTCCCAAGTTCTTCAACGAACGATCTTTTTGCAGCTGGATCTTCTAGTCAGAGTTCAACCGTTGTCCAAGCCTCTCCTAGACTCTCTCTTCTCCGTCGCTGGATCAATGCATTGCATAGGTAGATCACATCGAATATAAGGTGGTGGTCAGATGCAATGTCGGTACTGCGTTTAGTTCAGACAACAAGAAGGCTCCATCTCCATTTTCGGTTGATGTAGATGTGGTCGATTTGATTTTCTGTATGTCCAGCAAGAGGGGCACACGTGACGAGCAGTTACAGTCAAGGGTGTTTGCTGTTATATGCCCAACGGAGCAGAGCAGGTCCACTATTGATTTACAATTTTTGACAACAACAAATATTGAGTTGTTCTTCTTAGATCTGATATAATTCCAAAGAAGGTATAGCATTGCAAAGCATTTTGAATTTCACTAGAGTACGTTTTTCCTGAGCGGCGGCATGCCCCTTTTTCTGTGGATATCCTGCAAATAGAGATAGGAAAAATTGGGCCGCCCCTCCGATTGGTGGCCCATCATGGCTGTAAATGATATTGATTCTTTTGATTCCTACGCTCATTATTTTGGTACCAACCGGGGGAGACTTGGTCCTATACCCAATGCGTTCCTTATCTCCAATCCGTTCAACTACAGTTCTGTCCAGTTAGAATCCGGAATCACTTATTGTGTTGCAGCGACACGGAAAGTGACCGCTGCAAGAATTCTATTACAGCGGTTTGTTTACCTAGGCGCCCACTTTCTGTGGTATAAATTTCACGGTGTTTCGTGCAGGGAGTCAAAAGTTATTCTAGATGGAAGCCGAGAGGAGAGATAAAATTCTGCACACTCACGTTGATAATCCAACGTGTTCCGCAATAAAAATCGCAAAAACGTTGAAAATCGCCAAATCAATCGTGTATGATGTGCTCAAACGTTTCAGGGAAGCGAAAGAGCGTGGATCGAGTGCCTCAAGGTAAGCGTCGTAGTGGAACATATGACCGCAAGCTGAACCGGAAGGTGTTGAGAACCGTCAGAGCAAACCCTTGACTATTAGATAATGAAATCGCACAAAAATACGCTGCTGCTCGCAGTACCGTTCGAAGAATTCGTTTGCGAGCAGGATAACGTTCTTATCGAGCCAGCAAGCAACCAAACAGAACGTTGAAGCAAAGTTTCGTCACCAAAACTCGAGCTCGGAAATTGTACCAGCAGGTTTTGACGAAGTACCAAGGATGCCTGCTCATCGACGATGAATACGTCAAAATGGATTTCGGACAGCTTCCTGGCCAAAAATTCTACATGGCGACGGCACGAGGAGATGTTCCTGCGAAGTTTAAGTTTGCTTTTATGGTCAAATTTGCCAATAAACTGATGATTTGGCAAGGGATATGCAGCTGCGGAGCAAAGACCAAAGTGTTCGTGACGAATAAGATGATGTACTAGAAGATGTACAAGGAAGAATGCCTCAAAAACCGCGTACTACCTTTCATTAAAGCCCATAAAAGTCCCGTGAAGTTTTTGGCCAGATTTGACGAGCTGCCACAACAGCCGGGAAGTCATTCAGTGGTATCGCGATAATAACGTAGATTTCATCGATAAAAACATAAATCCACCCAACTGCCCGCAGTTCCAGCCCATCGAGAGATTTTGGGCAATAATGAAGCGTAAGCTTAAGAAAAGTGGAAAAACGGCTCGGGTGTGCAGTGTTTGATGGGAGGAATAAAGAAGAAAGTGCAAATTTTCATTAGAAACGAAGAGAAATGATTTGTATTGATATGTTTTCCTTAAAGTACAGTGAATTACCTTTGTTTTAATGTATTAAACTTATTTGTATGCCGATCCGTTACCGAGATACAGATGATTTTATTATTCCGGATTCTAAATGGACATAGCTTTACTCTTAATATTTTGTGATATAGTGGGCGGAATATTATAATTTGAGATAATTCTAAGCAGTCGGTTTACCAAAATTTGGCAGATCGAAAGGTAATCGGTGGGTAAGTGATCACCGGGTACTTCATAGCAAGAGGCTAGGAAGCGGACAGGAAGAATAAATGAGCAAACTCCCCCGTCAACGGTTACGATCAGAGGATGGTGAAAAACAGACTGGATTCTTGTACAAGGAATCATAGAAACAAGTGGAAATAAGCTATATAAATAATTTGTAGAGCGTGTTTTGCTATTTTAGCTGTCGAGAAGACTAATAGTTCTAGCTTGACATGTAGAAGATTTCAAATCCGCTGTATCCATGGAAAATTTAAGACACCCAAAATGACTCTAGTGAACTCGTTCTTTCCATAGTTGGGTTACTTTCTGGCCGACAATAAGTATCAGAATCCCGAACTCAGTTGCTTTACAGAGTACATACAAATAGTATGCGATCAGCCAGATTGATGGCAAACCTGATTTACTCTGTTCCATGAATCGTTTGCGATGGTCATCGCCTCCAAACCACAACAAACAGCTTCAAGAACTGCTCTGCCAGCGTTTCAGGCTGTTGTCAGGATTTCGATAGCAATGGAACACTTCATACTCGGGTCAGAAAAATGAATAAGAAAGCCTTCTGGAATCAAGCCTGCTCCTTGCTTTCAATAGTTTTTTTTTTTTTTTTTTTTTTTGTCACTGGAGTCTCGGGCACTTCCTGCGCCTGTTGTTGTCAGGCACTTTCTTTGTCGTCGCTGCGGTTTCCTGCTTTCAATCTGGGCTTCCTGGCGTCAACAAAAGTTCTCCGAACACTTCTATTATGTTAGTGATAGATTGTTACTCTTGCTTGGATACCATTTTGATAACTAAAGAACAAATGTCAGAATCAAAATTGAGGCATCTTTGATGCTTTTTTAATGCACGATTAATTTTATGGTTGACTAAATTTTAATCGTAACACCCTGTATCATGTTCACATTAAAATGATAGGATTATTGTTTACTAGTCCGATGATTTGAAATCATTATTTTTACTCATAGAATTCTTACCAATGTCTCAGCAGCTGATCTTTTTGTTAAATTGAGATAATTCAGTTTCTATATTCCTTAGCTATTATATGGTTTTTACTTGTGAAATCCTAAATATTGTGAGAGAAAGTCTCCTTTTCCACTCTACGATTACATGATTTTGTTGATGATCATTCGATCAAGGCTTAAATTATGTTCTAGCTTAATATCCCATTAACATTACAGTCAGATTAGGGGATTAGAGTTAAATTAACATTACACTGGAGTTTCCCCTAAAAATGATCAACTCTAACAACTCTCATTCTTCAAAGTTCAATCGAGTTAATTTGTCAACTTTCCGATATTAACTCCACACCCCAGTAGCCATCACCTATCTGTTTTGCTTAGGAAAACCTTCGCCTTGATTTGTTTTGATTCATTCTGTAACATGCATGCGTGCCAAATGAATGCGAGCCATGATTCCGTAGCAATTGGAACCCGTTATCGGTCTAATCTATCCGTTCTCCCCCTCCGCCTATTGCAGTAGTTCCGCCAGTCCGGAAAGTGGGCTTGGCACGTCCCACACATCGCTACCCGGCTCCGGTCAAGGAAGCACTAACGATCAACCCATCAACGACGAAATGTATTACGAAGCGGAAGTTTTGCCACCGCTCGGAACCTGCAAAGCACTGTATCCGTTTGATGGTAGGTTTGCTCCCGTATTTCTCCGATGCAATTGAAACCGCATGGTGCGATTTTTTGCCATTATATTTTCAGCGACGAGCGAAGGAAGCATTCCAATGTCGGAGGGAGAGGAGTTGCTAGTGATAGAACTGGACCAGGGTGATGGATGGACCCGGGTGCGACGGTTATGCGGTCCCAACGGTTCTGAGGAAGGATTCGTACCGACCAGCTACATTGAAAGTACGCTGTATGCGTAGGTGAGTCGTCTTTGGTATTCTTCTGAACATTCCTAAATCTAAATGTCTACTTTTTTCAGTGTTGATCACAACGCACTCTCGATTTAAAATAATGCGCAAATCGCGATAATCTAATCGTGTCGTGTGTTACATAAGCCAACCATTCTTGTTAGCAACAAATACAAAACACTGTAGAAAAGCTATTGGTTGCCGGAGAGAGGGCCACATAAAACTCCTGTAAATAAATTCCCTAAGGTAAGACAAAAAAAAAACACTGAGCTACTCTTGATAATAGCGCGGCAAACCACAATGCATTCAGAGAAGGAAACCTAACGAAATCAATTAACGTGTAAGGTCATGATAAATTATTACTTATGTATTCTTTCTGGTATATGTGCAAATCGAATCAGCTGTTAATCAAATTCTGCTTGATTCTGTCTGAATGTTTCAGCTTTTTTTTACTGAGCGATCGAACGAACGAACGAATTACTCGAGTTCGTTTAGGCGTTACTATTAATACTTGATTTTTACAGTATACTTTAACATGCGATAGTAGAACAATTTAGGTTAGTTATGTGACATACCGGTCTGTTTTTATTCAATTGAACGAGCGAGGAAGAGCGAGAGAGAGTGATCGAGATAAAAGGGGATGCAAGGATTGCGAACAACAATGCTCAAAAGGAATAAGATTTATTTTTGTTTTATAATTTTTTGTAAAATAGTGACCACTAAATTCATTACATAATCAAAGAGCGAGCGAAGGAATTGCTTGTCCATTTCTTTCAAAAATCGTCGCTAACATTGCCATTAATCATTGTAAAAGAAAGAAAACAAACAAAATTTAGGAGAGTCATTTAATTTTCTTTTCTTCGAATGAAATCTTGCAAATTAAAAAGCTTCACTCATATCTTCAAATTACATAGTAATGGAAACAAAAAGATCAACTGTGTACGACAAACAGCATACTGAAAACAGATGAAAATAGAGCATAGAGCATTATATTGTTACAGAAAAAAAAAAATAACAAACATCAATAGACAACTCTCATGATAATGAAAATTTTACCTGAGTAAAAGCAGAGCGCTGCTATAGCAGCATAATTAGGACTTCAGAATGTTACAATCCGTAATCTAAGTACCGGAACCTACAACAGACATCTACTGCATTGAAACTTGAAATAAACTCAACTATTAAATCGAACTAACGATCATTATTTAGAAAGAAACTTCTGCACAATACGTCAAAATTGGTAAGTTCTTCGTGATAAATATAAGTTTAAGTGGGAGTTCTACTGAAAGTTACTCGTTCACATCCATAATAATTCTTCTCGAAGTTTGAGGCACCACCTTCAAAAGCATTTCGATTCTGTTGTCTAGCAATGAAAAGCCTAGTCATACTATCGATAACCAGTAGGTAACCAGCAGATTCAACGGCTTTCGAGTTCAGTTTTGTAAGTAGAAACAGCATTACAGTGTCCTGTTGTTCTTCGCTAAGCACTTCCAAAGATCCGAATAGTGCCCGGAGATATTGGATCCATTTACTACCACATCCACGGCGTATTGTAAGCTTTTCGTTGATTATTCTTGCAATTATCGCCTGGGATAGCTGAACGCGTGACATAATAGTAGAAGCGTTGATTTGAGCCTTGTTTCCACATCTACATAAGACCGAAAAGAGCAACTCCATGGGGAAATAGTTCAGAAGCTTTGCGTTGATGACGTTCAGGGGAAGTAAACGTTCTTCAAGAGCTTCAATCCGTTGTCGTTGGATAAATTTTGCCTCCCATTGGAGATTGCATTGTTTGAACCATTTGAGGCGAGGTATGTGAACGGGTAGTAGTCCGAAAATATTTTTGATGCAGGTTATAGGCGCTAATTGACGCAGTTGCTCGTTACACATGGCTTCGTTTTGCTTCATCAAATCTAAATTGTGAAAATTCTGGAAAAAGCGTTTTTACTCTCAATATCATTCATCTTTTAAAACGTTCACACTCACCGCAATACCTTCCAGAACGTACTTCATCAAAAATGTAGGTACCTTATATTGCTTAAGGCAGCATACATTCATAAGCGTGGTCAGATTCAACACGTGATTTATTTCCCGCTTAGTGCAACCAGTCCACTCGTATTTATCTTGTTCCGTTTCAAAATGACTCACCAGTATGACTAACCACAAATTAGATGCCGAAATCCCTCCCGATTGCAGGTTGAAGATTAGGAAATCACTGGAAATGACGTCCAACCAGGTTACCTCCTGAATCAGATTCTGAATCTTCAGTTTGAGCTTAATAAACGCTTGTTTTGTTGAACCGAATTCAAATTGAATAACGTAGTGAGTTAAAATCTCTGTAATTACTGTTTCAAATAGCGTAAATTGATACGAATCTGTTTTTGTTAAATCGTATAACAATTTAAAAGTTTTCTGCAATCCATCACGTAAAAAAAGTTGAATTATGTCAAGTTTCAGTTTCAACTTTAAGTCTTGTTGAAAAAATGATGAAATTTTCGTTAGTAAAAGATGAACGGCTGTTGAATTAGAAGGTGCTTCACAGAACAATTTATCAAATATCACCCCGTAGATATGGGTGATTCTGTGTTCGATCCAATAATGGCTTTCTTCAGGATTGGGTATAAGAAAAACTTCCATCAAACGATCGGCAAGAATGGATAAGTAGGAGACCACAGTAAGGAAGTTTCCATCGCGAGTTCGAATAGCACTGTAGCAACTTCTAACAAGTTTCTTAACTATTTTCCGATCTGCATCCCCATGCGGCTTGGGTAGATGCGATACCATCTGGAGTGTTTGAAGGATAAGTTCTATGACGTCGTGTTTATCTGCTTCATTGTGCTGATCCGATATGAGCATTGATAAATGGAAAAGCATCGAGAATGGAAAATCGGTTATCAACTGACCAATGAGATGGCAATTCTTCTCGAACCTGTTGAACATTTGAACGAATTTTGTCTGGTTCCAATGTGATTTTGATTAGTCTCGTGTACTTACAGCGTTAGGCATTGTGTGAGGAATTGGACAGTCCTGGATTTTTCTCGAGTATCGGCTCGGTTTTGAAAGAAAAACGGCAGATAACGGAAAAATTTCCGAAACACATTGATCGAAAGTGCAGTAAATGAGTTAATTTCCATTAAAATAGCGAGAATTTCACAACTCAAAGCTATCACTTCTGGATCGGAAGAGAAACAGCTAATCAACGTAGCTACAACCTGTTGTACTTTACCATCCTGTGTACACCGCCCCTTTACAACCTCATATAACCGACGCAATTTGAGTTTCTTCTCATTGGAAGCTTCCATGATCAGTGAATAATAACCGAACTCAAGGCAAAACCAGTTAATATAAAAAAAAAGTTCTGTTTCGTTATTGCTTGCGCGATTATTTACGAAAAAAAAAATTGTTTCTATAATGCTGAGTGGTTGGTGCCGTTGCATTTTTGGAACTAAAAAGCGAAAAAATAACCTCAATTTCGACTGAACACGTGATCGATGCTCAAACGTGAAAAGAAGCACGTAGCATACTTTGACAAAGATTTTTCATTGGGCGTAACTGACAATCGTTAAACAACCAGCTTTTTCAAAAGGACGTAAGTCACAAAATGTAAACATACGCGTTGTTCATGGCATGTTGTTAAAAAATCATGTATATATGCCCTTGTTGATGAAGTTTCTGATCGATTATTCTTGGAAGATTTAACTAACTTTTTCAAAACGGTGTAAAATCACTTATGCACTCTTGGGGAATAATGGTAGATACGTCGCTTGTGTTGAAAAGTAACTGCGGACCATTATTATATCATTTGGATGCACCTTAACGACTCGTTAGTAAAAATATTTATACCACAAGGCTAAATATTTAGAATTTTTTCAGTAAAAATTGATTTTTTTAGCAAAAATGTTTTTACAACGTTTTGTTGTAGAAAAAAATTATACGTCATTTTAAAAAATTCGACGTATCTGTGTGAAATATGACAACTTGACGTAACATTCCGACGTATCAACATTGTCATTCGCAGAATGGCGTATCATTTTGACGCAAGTAACATGCCATCTATCATACTGACTTATCAAAATGACGTTTTTTAAAAAAAATTTTTAAAAAGAATTTTTCCTGTGTAGTTTTTAAGAACAGGGGGAAATTTTCCTGTGTTTTTGTGAAATTATGGGGGAAAAACCGGTTTCAAAGGGGAAAAAAAAAAACCAAAAAAATCAAGCTGATTTTCTCCACTTCGCCAAATGTTACTTACGTCTATTTGAAAAAGTACTCGAGAACAGTTAAGATTAGTGACGTTTAACGCACGCACACTATCGTGCCTATCGTCGTGTAAAAATTGTTTGTTTTCCCACATATCACAAAACATTGCGATTTGTTGAGCGGATTGGAGATAATGAAATCATTGGTTGTAGGACCAAGTCTAACCTGATTGGTACTAAACAGAGCAGCTTGGAAATCAATAGAAGCCAAGCAAAAGTTGACAGAAAGTAAAAAATGCTTCTAGGGACGCTTATTTCGCAAAATCCTTCAATCGTAATTCAAAGCGTAGATTGCTCTTTAAGCCGTTCAACTTGCTTGTTGCAGATATCAGTTCCAGTTATAAAGTAGAAAGTTTGAAAGTTGAAATTGAAAGTGAAAGTTTACGAAAATCAAAGAGCCTACGTCGGGCATCGGCTGTGAACAATTATTGTGTCGAGGGTTTGTTGCGTAATATTTTGTTATCGGGCATATTGCGTTTTCTATTGTTTCGGTTACCTATTGTTCGGTAGCGCGAGTGATCGAAAGAACAAAGAACAACAATAAAGCTGCTTTCCGGTGAGATGTGGTGGTTCGCCGGGTGTGGTGGGCTGGTGGTGGGGATCATAATTAATTGTGATCCATATTATTCGTTCGCCATACTCGCTGCACCCACACAAAACAATTTTTACCACCCCACTCCATATTTTAATCACCACAACAAAATCCCCTACAATATACAAATCTCTCCGTACTAATACTCGACTATACTAATACTATTAGTACACGACACGAGATGCACATTGTAGACAAAAAACCGTATCTGCCAAGAAAAGCAAAAAAGGTAGTTGGAATTAAATGGAAATTACTAATCATTCTTCTTATTTTCTAGTTACAAATAAACTACTATTCCATTTTGTGAGTGGCTCCAACAGCGATCGTACTGTTGGTGTAAACCGATCTAATTTGGCTCGCATGCTTTAATATAGATTGTCTTGTTTTCCTAATTATAAACCACTTTGTGAGTGGCCCCAATAGCATGTTTACTATTGGTATAAATCGGTTCAAATTGAAAATCGGTACTAATATAAAGATATTTCACTAGACAGCTTATCGGCTAATCCATCTTTAAGCTTCACATGATAAGAAAGCGTATTATATATGTTACCACTAATTAATATCTTTGTTATGTTTGCTATATTTACATGTATTTAAATGCGTCCCGCACAATACACGAGCGTTAGTGGATGAAATCAAAGAGCAAGTTGGATGATAAAATCTTGCAGTAGCAGTGCAACAACAACCAATAGGAGAAGAAAGAGATGAGAACTATTCATACTTAAACTTATCAATTACAATAATGTACTAATCACTAAATCATTATTCCGTTTTCATTTCAGCAATCAAACACCTCTCTCTCTTGCTTCACTTTCTGCCTCCTACTATCCTCTTTTTAATGAATCTAACACTTGTTGGCACTGTTTAGTTAATAACCGGCGCCTGCTTGTGGAAGATCCCGGTGTGCTATATGGTCTAGGGCATATCAACGGGCAGGCTTGGTAGGTTCTCGCCTAGCCCAATCGCAGATGGGCGGACAGTGGTCTGCCAGGGCGGGGACTGAGAAATTACAAATACAATTACAATAACATGCTTAATAAAAGCTATTTTATTAATTATATGTAACTAAATTCAAACAGTCCAAAAAAGAGATTCCACTTATTTAAAACAGTTATTCAAAACAGTTTATAAATCCGTTGAACCATCGTTTATATAGCCTAGCTAAAAAAACTTGATATTGAATTGAATAATAGCTGTACTGTACATCACTATTCAACTTATCCAATTATGAGCTGAAGAAAAATAACGCAAAAGCTTTATACAGTTGTCTAAATTGCCTTTTTTTTCGACCACTTAGCAGTTGGTTGAAATATAGTTTATACTTCTAATTCATCGCTTTTTAACTAGCTTTGCCAATTAAACCTTATATTTAGTTAAATAATACCTGTAGTTTAAACCAATATTCAGCAAAATAAACTTATATTAAAATAAAAGTCGTTTAATTACCGTATAAAAGCCTCCGAATTGTTGAGAATTATGGTTGATCAATATTTCAATAACGATATTGTGATTCATGGTTGCGCCACAACAATCAAGGTTCACTTCTTTACATTGCCCATCCGAATAGAAAACAGCGCAGTGTTTCCAAACCACATCAGAAAACATTGTCATATCTTTTAATCGTCTCTTGTTCAACATGCCCTTGTCAGTAATGCACGTAGTAAAACCGAACGTCACATATCAAAGCTTGTGTACAGCTTGCTAATACAGACGTTTAATAACAACATTTAGAAGGTTCGATTGAGAACTGATGTTGCTTATTTAGAGACAAAGCTATAAATAGAATATCAATGTAGCTAAATTAAAGCATCATTTCTGCTACTATTCAATATACAACATTGAGCTTATCCGAGATACGGCGTTGACACTCCTGTTACTGTGTCAAATGACTTCCGTAGAGCTGACTCTCATAGTACTGGTGAAGTACGGTCTAATTTGAATAGGCAGAGTATTATTTATCCAACCGACGTTAATATTGCTGCTCAAACTTTTTCCCACGTCTTTGCTTATGTAATTAACAGGCACGTCGCAAAAAGGATCGTTCAGACTGAATTTCAGGTCCCTTAGATGACTAACGGTCTACGTGCGCTAAGGGCGCTAAGACGGACCAAAAGAGTGGCTCTCAAAAGATTTACGAAATACCGCACATAGAGTTCTCCAGATGCACAATAATGTGCGTGACACCGCGAGATACTTTTTTAAGTAGTTGTGATATAGCCGGGTACCTTTTTTAGTAGTTGTGATGCCGCGGGATACTGTAGCTAGTGTTAGTGTGATTGACTAAGGAATCAAGCCACAACGAACTGCTGTCAAACGTAATAGAAAATGGTAGAAAAAGAAAGCCACTTTTCTTTATGTTAATAAGCCTCGTTATCTTTAACAATTGCTAGGATTCTTCTGAAGTGACGGTTCGATAACAGCAAAAGAAAGGCTTTTGCCATGGACTGTAATAATTTTATAATACGCGTTTTTTCGAGTTGTCATTGGGCATAATGGTTAAAGGTACACACTTAAATTCGATTTTGCTGTTCGGTTAAAAAATTGACGAAATATTTCGGTAAACATAAAATATTACCGATTTTTCGGTAAACACAAATAATTTTACCGTAATTTTGTAACACTTTACCGAACGATCTGTTATGTTGTATTTTATTTACCGTATTCGGTAGAAAAAAAAATACAATTCACACGGTAACAACAAACAATTCCTGAATACGGTAAGCACTTTACCGAACAAAACGTAAAACGAACTCTGAATTATCGAAGCCCTGTAAAGTATTATTATATGTCAAACTGTTGGCCGTTTTCTATGAAGTCTCGTGGGTCCAGTGATCGGTTGTGTTCCAGAAGGTGGTTTGGAAAGTTTTAATTAAAAAGTTTTCATCTCGAGGCCGAAACCCGAAATCAACGGTGATGGAGCAGGCATAGGTATAGGATGGAGGTGGCTGGGTTCTAATCCCGGTCTGGTCTAGGAATTTTTCGTTAAAGGGAAATTTCTCAACTCCCTGGGTATAGGGTATGATTGTACTTATCACACACTCAAAAAAAATCGACACGTTGTTTTCACGTAAAATTTCACGTAACTTCCACCTGAACACGTAACCAAATCTTCTGCAGTAAAATCAGGTGAACATTACGTGTCCAGTGAATTGTACGTGAAAATCACGTAAAATTTATGTGATTTTCACGTAGAATGTGAATTTACGCGGAAATCACGTAGCTCTTACGTGAACTCCACGTGTTTTGGCAGTGGACGAAAATTACGTGCGTTTCACGTGGAAGTAACGTGTCGATTTTTTTGAGTGCACAATTTTACTAATGCAAAAATGGTACATGCCCTAATAAATTTTGTATGGTTATTTTTCTTAACGACCTATTTGGGGTATCATCCAAACCATTAAAGAAATGGTTGGAGGATTTGTGATATCGTTCGTTTAAAGTGTTTTTTTATCAGCACAGAGATACCAAACAACCCAAAATTAAGTCATTTTCACCCATCTTGACAGCAAAGTAAAACCAGTCATAATTGAGTTATTTACAAAGTATCCAATTTTGAGTATTTCGAAAAGACTCAATGCTGAGTGAAATTAACTGTTTTAACAACAGCGAAACGGCAGTAAAAATAATCCAAAATTGAGTTTTTTTTTTTTGAAAATATTGTGCTTTAGTGAATTTTCTTTCACCAAATTCAATAAAAGTAAACTATAAATTCAAATAAAACCAAATGTATTTGATTTATTGACGAAATTCACGGGTACATTGAAACATTCCATTAGCAATTTGATAGAATCTACTGAAAGTTCATGTTAAAACGAATACTTTTCGTTTGTCAAGAAACGCTTTTCTTGGGACATGGCATGCCGTTGACTCCAATTAATGATCAAGAAAAAAATTCCTGAAAGAAACTTCTGGCCTTTTTTTCAGGAAGTGACACAGCACATCGAAATTACGCAGATCTTCATGAAATACTGGATTTTCACTGATAGTTTTGCCTTGCAACATCTTCAATTGGTACAGAAGAAGGCATTAAACCATTAGGAGGGTTCAAATCCGGAAGAACTTTTGATGTAGTATTCCATAGCGCTGAGACGATATGCGACAGGAAATGTTTTTGGAATTTATTTAAAAGAAAACTGAAAAACGCAATCAAATAAGTGGAATAATTATGTATAAGTATACTAACCGGTTAATTTTTTGGAGCTTCCCGAGTCAATTTTTTTCTTTAATTGCTCCATATCACTTCTGCCACCTCGGTCGCGTTAAATTTTAAAACGGACACTAGACACGGTACGCATAAAAAAACAAACTGTTTCGCCTAACAGCACCGTTGTTAATTAAATGGCTATCAAAAATTTTCAGCCAAAGCAAAGTGACAGCCCAACACTCGGATTTGGATAGTTTCACGAAAATCGCCTCGCACGTATACTGAAAACTTAGTACTCCTAAAATACGTAGCTCTGTGTAAAATTGACTTTTTCAATTTAACTTCAAGATTGAGTTAAAACTACCTACCAGTGAGAACAAAATTATATCCAAAATGGTAGTCCTATCAGAGTACTTAGTTTTGAGTACTATCACACTTGATTTTGGGTACTTTGGTTTCTCCGTGTAATCATGATGATTTGCTTGCTTTTAATGCTGTATGTGACGAATTCGACTTTGATATATCCAAAAATGTTTTTAAAAATCGAATAAGTAGAATTGTTTAGACTTTAAGTTATTGTAAACTAGTATTAAGTAGTTCAGTCTGTACGATTGTTTTCATCGAAGACGGTGATAATAATAATAAATAGATAGGTCAGCACTTTATTAGCTCGTGCAGGGTAGCTTTAAGAATCGATCAAATAAAAATATTCATTAGTAGTTCAGCAGCGCAAGAGTGCAGGTGTTTTTTTTTTAAACCCCGTTCGAATAGTCACATCCTAACTTATTATTCTTTATATATATGGAGTCCCTAAGTTTTGTAAAAGTGTATCCCGTTCATTCCATTAACGCTGCCGCCAGTAATGTTCCCTTGGCAAATCACATCTTAAAACATCGTTTAAGCACGAACCTGATGGTGTTCCTTCCGCTAATGCATAGGCATAGGCTAACAAAATATAGCCTATCTTCTAGATCCACTTCATCAGATATTCCAGCTGTCCCTTTCTAGCGGCCTATTTCCTTTTTGCTGGAAAACGGCAGACATGTTTCCGGTATTTAAAAAAGGGAGCAAGCATGACGTGAATATCATCAGGGACTAAGCGCTGTAGAAGCTGGTCGTGAGAAACTCTCTTTTTGCACATTGCAGGCAGTTTTTGAGTGCCCATTTTTCAGACGAGAGTTCCACAACAACAAACCTATTGTGCCTAACGTCATGCATCACTGATAGTATGTTTGCTCGATGCCAAACGGACGTGATGTCACAGAGAATAGACATCCAGGCTCAAACTTTTTCTTTCCAATTTACTGTGTAAATTTTTAAAAGCAAACCGTTGGAAAACAACGCCGCCTAGTCTAGGTTTCACCAAACTAAAATTGAAAGACTATCAAATCTCGAGGCAAGCGGCGCCATCAACATACGATTCACCAAAACTAACGAAAACGAGCTGTAATTTTAAAATATCAGTTACAGAAATTTACACACGGAGGGCACTCCAGCTTGGATGTCTGTTCTCTGTGATGATGTATACAGATTTAACGGCAGCTTTCGACAAGCTGAACCACGACTTTGCTATCGCTAAACTTTACAGGCTAGGCGTTGGCGGTAAACTCGAAAGATGGTTTCGTTCATATCTTACAGGGCGCCAACTGACAGTTGCTTTAGGCGACTTTCGATCAATAAGTTTCTGCGCCACGTCGGGGATACCACAGGGTAGCCATCTGGGACCGTTAATATTTCTTCTCTACTTCAACGAAGTATATCTTGTTTTCGACGGACTACACAGAGAGGAATTTGATAGTCAATTTTACCATTATTGGGGGTTAGGATGACTATTGCAGTATAGTGATTTTGAGCCGACTATGATCATGGTCAAAACGACCATTAAAAATAGTTGATCCAACATTTGCCATAATGTCGGAATAGTCCTTGTTACCATGATCATAGTCAAAAATGCCATGAACGGGATGCAACCTTTTTTTTTTTTTTTTTATTAAAAATAATAAGTAATACCCCCCCCCACAATTTAATTTTCCTACCAACAAAAAAAATTTCTCCCACAGACCCCCCGATTGACTTAATTAACAACCCCCTTATTCTATTGTCGTTGTCTCAATTAACATTAAATTCTATTGTGGAAACAATGGGGCTTATTACGGTTGTCACCTTCACTATCACTTTCACTTCACTTACACATCACCTCACTTATTTTATGCTATTACTGGTATCACCATGATCAAAAATGAACTCCGTGAGGTGGAAGTGATAGTGAAGTGAAAATCGTAGTAGCCCTCAGAAAATCTATGGTTTGCGTCACTTTTTTCGGTGGCGTGATGGTGTCGTGGCAACCATAATAACACCGAGTTCATGCGAATCGTCACCTCGGATGAACTCTTTCATATTTTTTCACTTGGGTGACATTCGTAATAAGGTTTTTTGTTTTCACTTCGTTTTCACCGTGAAGTGAAAACCGTAATAAACCCCCCAAAAAAAAAAATAAAATATACACACTTTTTTTTTCCACCCACAAAGAATTTAATAGTCAATTTTACCATTATTGGGGGTTGGATAACTATTCCAGTATAGTTTTTGACCCCCCCCAACCCCCAACCCACCCAACAAAAAAAAAAACCAAACACCCCATAACACAAAACCACTCCCCCACCATAACAAAAACCCCACAACCAGGAAAAAACGACACTTTCCATTTTATTTAAACCAACATCATACACCCCCCCAATTAATTACAGTCCCACCACAAAATTTTTTTCAAAGTTTAAAAAAATTTTTTTTAAAAAAATAAGAAAATTTTTTTTCGGAACCCCAAGCTCTTATAACACTCTTTGTCCAATAGCCAAATATTTGGCATAGGCAGCTAGACAGCTGACAGATATCATAGATGTTTGTCAGATGCCTATCTGCCTATGACAAATATTTGGCTATTGGACAAACAGTGTAATACAAGCTTTAGAAACTGATAGTTTTTTCCACCCATTATTGTTAATTTTCCACTTACAGTGCACATGCTTTCGTCGACCCATTTGACATTAAATCCGCTTTGTCGACTTCTATTTTTGTGGTAGTGCAATATTTACACTTTGTCTGTAACAGTGTTGGTTGAATAAGACATCATTGGCAGTAAACTGAATGCATTCATGTATTCTTTCAGTTTGTGTGCAGCTCCCTACCTTGACGTTTGTGTTTTTTTTTATATCGTCTTCGAGTTTACTATAAACTACACTAAAGTACGTAGTGTTCCTTCTTTCTCGCGTAACAAACTCGTGACGATTTACTATCATCGGAAACGGGTTTCCCCTATTATTGCTGGAGAAAAAGCGACGATCAGTACCCGTGGTCTGGAGTAGTTACTAGTGCGTGCTGGTGAAGATGCCTCCGGTGGCTTCCTGATTTCGGTGGATTAGCAGTTTTCGTTTAACTTTTTTCCCCATCAATATCTATCTTCCATGGTAGCCCCATCAGTAGCAGCAGCAACAGCCTTCCCACTCAGTTCGAACATGACGAGAAGCAGACGGGAAAAGTGCAAAATTCAAGGTTGAAACAAAAATAATTTCCAGTTCTGTAACAGCAAAAGCACTGCCGTGTTAAGTTCAGCAAAAAGAAAGAAGGTCAACGGAGGGGGCTTGCAGTGTCCTTCCGAGAGTGGTTTCGTGATTGTTAATGCCTATAAATGTGCTCAGTGAAATTTCGTGAAATTTTACAATGAAAATTGAATAACCCATGCCGTTGAGCTAGGAAAGTGATTCTGTTGGGTATTGTAAAAATCTGCACAAGAAAACGTCAAAATAGAAACAGTTTCTATCCAATCGAGATCGTGCAAGATGGCAGACCAGGAATCGGATATGGAATACTCCTCGGACAATGATGAGTTTGAGGATTACTATAATTCAGGTGAGTGGTCGACCACTTCCTACACCATGTTACGGAACTTGTCTCGCGAAATGTGGACAGGGAAAGATGCATAACGTCGGTTGGTTGTTGTGTTTCTTTATTTCTGTTTGTACAAGGTGTTCACGGTTCGAGGAACACAGTCAGGGTTGCCAATTTGAGGAGTAGATTTTTTTTTAGTGTAGTCTGGGACACAAAATAAGTAGTCGAATGTTCTTTGAAACCCGGAATAGGTCACACTCGACAGTGAATTTCTTTCTCGTTCTCTATACAGGACTATGTCCGACGTCCGAAAGAATAATTTATTTAAAAAAAAGAGTTCTAAACGCCCAGAAATGCTGCATAGCTAAATTTCATTGGACATTCAACTTATGTTCGAATTACACGCTTAGAAAATTTTACAGTATTCGGTAATTTTTTACCGAACTTTCAACAGCTGAACGTTCGGTAATCCGATTTACCGGATTTCGGTGAAATTTTACAGTATTCCGGTAAAAACATTACCGGAACTTCTGTGTACTTCTTACCTCTTATGCTGAAGTCTTGCAACTTACAAAATTTAAGAAATCTATCAAATGTGGCAACACTGCATCGCTCAATACTGTTCCACCACTCCACCAGAATAGTTCACTCGCCTCTCTAGACGGTAGATTCGACAGCAGCAGTATTTATAATCACCACACAGGTATTGATGTTATAATATAAAAAAAAAACCATAGGGTCTGACTTAAAACCCACTACCATGAGTACAGGTAGTTGCGCGCGTTTATGGAATGATACCAACCATGATTTTCTACCGTTTTTAATCTACAATATGTGCATATTATTATGCTTTAAAGAAGCCCTACTAGAAGAACAATGAAACTAGGAAACTTACCTCAATGTCTCATCTTCATAGACACACCTATCACCAAAGGACCCTCGGTGTGTATGCCCATATATTTCAATGAGCATTGTTTCCTAGTCAGCTCGTTTGGTTCCACCTGACAGCGCACGAAGAATAAGGCTTGTTCCGAGGGCATATGTATTAGCATTTCGAGCTGGAGAAAAAATCCGTTGATTTCGATTAAAAACATTTCCTAGCAATGTGTCTGATAGGCGGCGCGGATTTGGGTGAACTTCATTGGCAATGAGCTTTTGCTAATTTTTAAAGACAGGCGAAGATTTGCACGATAAATTTAACATCAGACTCGTAAATTAAGACTCCAGGTGCATATGACTCGTAAGAGCAGTTGAACCGTGATGTCGCAAATAACCTGTTTTTAAGTTAACGCATGTTTCTCGCCCTTATGTTTTATGATGGATGACACCTGTGTCTGCAAATTGGCCTGGTAGATCACCGCATGCATGTGAAGTTATTATTCGCTCCAGTGGAATAGAAAATCGGGGCTTCTTCCAAGGACTGGTCTAGGAACATTTGGTTGAATGCTTTCTTCAGCAGGGTAGTGTTTAGCTTCGAAATTCAATTCAATTTCGTATACTTACGTGTAGATCTAAATTTTGCTATGGTTCTATTTTAGCACACATGTTGAAAAAAACTGTGCTTTTTTATGGAACTTCACGCTAGCTGACATGAAGAATTCTAGAAAATAAGAAGAATGATTAGTAATTTCCATTTAATTCCAACTACCTTTATTGCTTAGCTTGACAGATACGCGTATTTCGTCTACAATGTGCAGACTTCTTCAGTGTCGTGTACTAATACTCGACTGTCGAGTATTAGTACACGACACTGAAGAAGTCTGCACATTGTAGACGAAATACGCGTATCTGTCAAGATAAGCAATAAAGGTAGTTGGAATTAAATGGAAATTACTAATCATTCTTCTTATTTTCTAGTTACAGGTATTCCACTAAACAGCTCACACTCTCCATAATTCATGAAGAATTCTATTTCTCGATTGATACAAAAATCAAAAGTATTCCTGTTTTAGGAAATGAAGTAACATGCTACAATTGATGACTGAGGAGTCTAGCATAATTCTACATGATTGCTGGAGTAATCTAATGCCTGGGACCGACATACAATGAACAGCGTTGTACTCCTTTAGTCTAGTACGTGTTTTTGTGTACTGGATTAAAGTATTTGACAGTTCGTACAACGGTCAGCGTTGTATGTCTGTCATAAGTATAAGATTCGCTGACAGTACGTCGCTAGAGTTTTGTTGACATTTCGACAAAGATTTTTCATTGGGGTTTAACGTAAACAATGGCTTCTTCCGTAAATTTCTCTTGGCACAAAGGCTACCCTTGTAAACCTCCAATTCTATCGGATAGGTGAACTCTTCCTCTTCGAAATGACCGTGGTGGATTGATTAGGCGAGTTTTTAATGACGAGATATTCGCAGAAAAAGCCATTGTTTAAGTTTGTCAGTTAGGCCCTAATGAAAAATCTCTGTCGATTTGTCATTTTGCATTAACCAAAATATATGCAACTTTCGGATTTCGCTTGCTCTTCAGTGCCTAAGTGTTAGTAACCTTGTTTACTATATATTTCAGCGAAAACGCGGTAAGAGTTGCGTTAAATACTTTTAGAACTGAAAAAAATTATATGATCGTTATATTTGTGACATCAAGTACTAAAATGGCTCGAGACAGTCTTGGAATGGAACTTCGAAAGAAAGTAATCGAAAATTACGTGGGCGAAATGTCACAAAAAGACATTTGGGACAAATACAACTTGAAGAAATCGACCATATCAAGACTGTGTTTCCAAATTTCGCTCAACCGAAAAATTTGCCGCGGAGGAAGACCACGTTCTACGACGCCAAGAGACGACTCGATCACAGCAAGAAGCTTTAAAAAAGATCTCTTCAACTAATCCTTTATGATTCAAAAGGAATTAAAGCTGACTGTATTGGACCGGACAACGTGCCGTTGCCGCCGGATTATTTTCCCGGAATTCTGCGATGAAGCCTCTGATATCCTAATGTGTATTGCTTACTGTTCATATCCTGTAATAAGAGCGTTTCTTTGGAAGGAGATTCTCTACCCATTCCTGGGTTTCGTGCCATTGGTTTTGCTTACAGACCCCCGTTTTTGGCTTTCATACAACCGAATAGTGTGGATTAAAGGAATGTACAGTTTGATCTTACCAGTGAGAGGAACCGTACGTCATGGCAAGTCCTGTACTGGTGGTGGATTCTTATCACATCACATCACATCACAATTGGCCATAAGATATAATAACCCTCTCAAAGGTCATATTTTTTACCTTGCTGGTGGTGAGAGGGCTTGTGGTTGTTGTTGTTTCGTATTAACGTGACTTTCAGCCTGAGGCTGGTTCGTCACACCAGTGAGACGACCCTACATGGACCCTACATATCGAACTCATCAACACGTACGCCGGAACTAACAGCATTATTTCCCTTCCGAAGGAAGACGTGATCAGAGATATTTTCCTCAGAAAATCTTAACGGCGCCGACTGGCATGTATACCAGACCGACTGGGGTGAGAGACAATCACGCTTACCACTACCGTCGGTGAGAGATATTTTATTCTATTACTGGGTAATGAAAGGGACCATAAGGGCACCCTGTTGAAGCAGACTGGTTGGGGAGAGTGGGAATGCCAACTACCCATTGCTTACAGTTTGTGAATAGAGTGCCGTCTCTTCTCCCCACCTATTGGGGCATCCTCAAGTTAGATAACTCGCTTTTTTAACCTGTTTTTCACTCTTCTTGTTGGAATAATGTTGCCTATCGATCCACACAACCCGTTTTTGGCCTTTCAAACAATGGAAAAATGAGAACAATCAGTGGTTATTAAAGTTATATCAAGTCAAACAGAGAGGAGAGTCTGCTGCTGTCGGGCTTAGTTTTCGCGCTACAATGGGTGGTTGTCCATATCATATCATATCAACAAACTCATTTTTTTTATAATTATTAATTGATATCTAGCTCTAAACAACAATTTTTGCGGGCTTGTTTTCAGCATTCTATGCTCGCCATAGAGTTGTGCTAGCTCGTGGCTTGCAAGTCTTTCTCGCGCGTCTAAAGGTTTTGTTTTTGAATTCGTGATCTCAATGTTTTTTGGATTCCATAGTAAGCCCGACTTCCTGCTATAATGCGTCTTCGAAATTCTCTGTTGCATTCTTTATATGACTTCATCGAGGTACACAAACTCATTCATGATTCAAGATTCTCCTGCCAACAGATACTTGGTCTTCGACGTACTATCTTGATCAAAAAGTTCCCGGAATTTCTTCAGGAAATTAAAAATACAATATTTTACGATGTAGAAGGAGATGTCTCGCTCATCGCCATGAGGCACCAAGAGTGGACAGCAATGTTTTTTGCTAGAATGAAAGATATGAACAGAAAGTTGAAAGTTCCGTCAGTGTACGGTAGGCTAGAAATAGAACAGAGGTATTGAAAATTGAGTGAAAGGGCATGGTAAAGTAGTATTTTACGTCAAATTCGATATTGTCCCCTTCGAAGTACTCCCCATCGAGTGCAACGCACTTTTGCCAGTGCTTGATCTAATCCCCGAAACATTTTTTTTTTATTTTTGGTTTGCGGAATGGCCATCAGAGTCATCTTCGATTTTTTCATGATCTCATCTCGGGTGCTGAAACGCGTTTCTTGATTTGACCGAATA
The DNA here is from genome assembly GCA_024533555.2 of Aedes koreicus. Lineage (NCBI taxonomy): Eukaryota > Metazoa > Arthropoda > Insecta > Diptera > Culicidae > Aedes > Aedes koreicus. The sequence goes on along the minus strand of JAHHFK020001495.1, from coordinate 157,558 downwards.
AAAAAAAGTCGCAGGGGGGGCAAATGAAGTGAATTCGGTGGTTGCTGAATAGTATTCAATTATTGTTTAGCCCAATGTTCCTTGAAACGATGGCATTGTGTGACGGTGCGTTATCGTAGTGCAAGATTGTTTACCCACAAATCCAATCTTTTTTGGTGAGTTGCTTCACGCAAACGTATCATAACGCCCAAATAATACTCCTTGTTGACGGTCTAGCCTTGTGGGTGGGAACACATGATACACAACACCTATGTAATCCATGAAAACTGTGAACATCGCCTTATTTTTCGTCTGAAAACGACGTGGTTTTCTCGGTCGCGGCTCATTCGATGCACGTAATTCACTCGCTTGATGTCTGGATTGCGTGTCATACTCATAAATCCACGTCTCGTTTCCAGTAATGATCCGTTTTAAGAATGTTGGATCAGATTCGGCCTTAGAAATCATGTCTTTTGCGACGTCAACGTGGTCCCTTTACGCATTTAATTCAGGTCTTTCTGCACCAGCTTTGCAGCGACACGTCTGATCTGTTTGATCAAGGTGGTCAATCATCTTTAGTCTGTTTCACTGTTCAAAAACCGCCTGGGACGTTCTTCCAATAATGTCCACGTAGTCAGCGAAGCAGATGAAAATTGTACTCCGTTTAATAAAAACCTTCTAGCGCAATATTTAACAGGAGGTGCAAAAGACCATCGTCTTATCGAAGTCCTTTGCCTGTTACAGACAAGTCCAATAATACAACCGAGATCTTTACAAAGCACTGTTAAGCATCCATCGTAGCCTAGATTTGTCTTGCCCGGTAAACCCATTCTCGTCCAAAATCTTTCATCGCTCTTCACTATCAAGAGTATTGTACACCCAAAATAAAAAAGCAAGATTGAAATGCAAAAGCGAAATTGATTTTGTTTCATTTCTCTCTATGGATTGTTACGTGCAGACAAAATGCAACATAGGTATGTTGCGGGCAAAAATGCAAAACATCAATTCGATTTGAAAAATGCAATGTGTACGTGAGGTTGTGCAGTGTATTAATTGATGATCGTGAGATTGGAGTCCGAAAGTCCGATGGCTTACAAAAAAAAAAAACGATCTAGATACGGAATCAAGATTCGAACCGTTGCCGACAGCGTAACGGTTATTGTTGGTAATCATTCAGCCACTTTAACAAGTTCAAAAGAATCGAATAAAAACCCTACAGTTGCTTCAATTGTCGAGGTACTCAGCAATACAGCAATAAGGGCAACTCCACCAATCTGGGTGCTTCGTTTATTTTATAAAACGCTTTGTCGATCAAGAAGGGCAAACTTGATGAGCGGGAGATTGGAGTCCGATGATGGCACATATGAGTGAAAAACACAAAAAAATATATGACGGTGGAATTCGAACCGTGAAATTTCATGATTTTCGACTGCCAAAGCATTAAGCGCATCGATGTACCGCTTTTTACTTTTTAAATGGTTTGATGTAGTTTTTTTTGCAAACTAAACTCCCTGGGCTTGAGTATAATTGTTCTTGCCACACAGTTATATTAATGCAAACATGATACCTGGCGCGCGAAAGTTTTCAATTAGTATTTGTGTAAGTACATTTAGAGCATTTGAGAGTTATTGTAAAAGCAATAATATTGAAGTGCTAACCCTGATAAAAAATTACCTCAAACGAACGATATCACAAATCCTCTAACCATTTTTTTAATGGTTTGGATGATGAAGAAAGGAGAAGCACACGCTACGAAACACCACGTTCGCTACAGAACGCGATTCCATCACGATACCACTTTTTGCAGCATGCGGCCATTTCCGATTAATTTCCAATAAAAAACGCGATGAACACTTATAAACTTTGATAACAACTTACTTCGAGTTTTTTCATACCGCTGAATGTAACTCTTTTAAAGCTCAATTTACATATTTTGTAAAATTGGTATTATCGAATACGAATTGTCATCATCTAGTGGCTTCATACTTCCGAGATTTTTTTTGAGGTTGTTAAAATTGCAACACACGCATATAGCTGTAACTTTTTTGACAATAGGGTAAAATGTTTGAAATCTTGTGTAATTTTAGTTCTGTATGTACTGTTTACATCCTGTAAGTTTCATTGAGTGTTTCTGGAATGAAATCGGAAGAGCAAAGGATTCGCGACGAAATTCAGCACGCGCTTTTTCAAAATCCAAATCGATGCAATAGTCATTGCAAAAACTAATTATTACTGAAGATGTCATATTTTTCGTTTCATTTTTTTTAGGTGTTCTATGTTTAGGATACACCATAGGTCATGGACAGTTATGCGTTTACTGGCAGTTAAGGTCTCATAGCAGTCAAAAAATCAACTTTATGCTCCGTCGGTTGTACGGAGTTTTATTTCTTTTATGAACATTGACATGTAACAATTATAAATATTAAATGTTCGGCCAGCTCACGAAATTTCCTCCTGCGAACATGCGATAGACAACAATTTCAAAAAAGAGTGCGTTGAGAAAAACAAGGCAAATGAGCGAATGTTGCAAACATAAGATAAGGCAAACTAGTCATGTAGTTTGTTTTCAAGCATATTTACGGTTGGTAGCTATCCAAACACAAATTTTGGTCATTTTAACCAAACACTGAGGTTATTTCAACTTAAGATCATAAAGCCTGTCCACGTTAAATTTCGGACACCAAAATAAAAGCAGCAAAAATAGTGTACACTTAATTCAACAAAACCGATTGCTTGTTTCACAATAAAAGAGTTATATCTACATTAGAAACAGTTGATTAAGATGTGAATCCTTCTTTCTGTAAAATTCTCGAACTTTCTGTGGTACACCCGGCATCAGGTTTCGTACGGTATCCTCAGATACGCCCGCCGTGACGATTCTCCATCTTCTCTTGAAATCATCGCTACCATTTACTTTCTTCTTAGTATTGAAAAGTTTCCGCTTTACTAGAGCCCAGCACTTCTCTACAGTTTGGTGAATTGGCTGTTTTTGGCACGTATTTGTACCTTATACCATTCCAGATGACAAGAGGCCAAATTAGGCCAAAACAGAGCTGAAAATTCGTGGCTTCAGATAAACGGCAGCAACCGCTTTTTCAGACATTCTTTCTCGTCTTGATAGTGCCGGTAGAACCCTTCTTGATAGTGCAGATAGAGACGAAAGTTTTAGATTTTCGACCACAACTACATGTGGCCTGCCAAATCAAATACTTCTTCGGGAATTTGGACACTTTCTTAGTCCGCAAATGCTCGACAACGGCGTTACTTTGCATTGCTTTATAAAAAGCCAGACCCGGAACCTGTTTAAAGTCTTCGAGTACGTATGTTCCGTCGTCCATTATGATACAAGAAAATGTTTGCTAAAAATTGGTGTGTAGCTCCTTAGCACGACTTTTTGCAGTGAAATTTTGCTTGTCATCACGATTGGGCACCTTTTTCACTTTGTACGCCTTCAGTCCTTGACTCTGCTTCACTTTTTACACGTATGATTTTGACTTCTCAACTTTGCGAGCCACATTTCGCACAGAAATATTGGGATTTTTCTCAACAAAGGCTACCACCTTCTTGTCCATTTGTCGGGAGCATACTTTTCGATTTGTTCCACTTCCAACCTTCCGATCCACAGTCAAGCGCTGGTCAAATGATTTGCAAACACAAAACGCGGTATTGTTCAAAACATGTTGTACCACGAAATAGAGTGGAAAATTTCAGCTGTCATATAAGTGAAACGTGTCAGTGATCCGTGAAATAATTCAAAATCTACACTGAAAGAAAAGTGTCCGAAATTTAACGTAAATAGGCTTTAATTTGACTCAGTTAAAAAAAACTGTGTGTTTTTTTTTGCTAAACACAAACCTTTTCAGGTTGAAAATAACTAGACTTGTAGTTTCAATCAACTAATATTAAATTTAAAACAATGTTATGCCTGTAAATCACTTGCAAAAGAGGTTCGCGAATTTGAAGCAAACGAATATCAACTTTAAGTCAAGCAGAACCAGAATTTGAATTCCAACCATGTTTTTGGTTGTTTCAAACTAGACTCCTTGTATAAGTAACTGCAACGAAGCTTTTAAATTCAGAACACGAATCTTATGTTGTAGGTCTGTTAAGATGTGAAAGAATTAATTCATCAAAATGGAAGAAGGTAATAACAGTGGATGCTGCAATAAAGGAAGTTATTGGGAACACAGATGAAATTTGCTACCAACTTTGCACTCAGTAAGAAGGACTCATAATATCATGTACCAATTCTAATACTTCATTGTATTGAGCGTTACTCAGCTCCGTTGAGTTGCTTTGGCGAAGGTTGTGCTTATCAAATACACAAATGCAAGACAGTCTATTATTCACATTGCTTATCAAACACTCTAACAGAAACGCCAACGCTTGGTTCTTGGTATTTCCAATCCCGGAACATTTCTAGTATACCAACAAAGTTGACCTTATGAAAGGTTTGTCCTTGAACGGTCCACATAATGATTAGCACCTGTGACCCGAATACGTCTAGCCAATTCTAAGCCCGGTGTTTGTTCCCCAATGACATGACAGAGCTGTAACCTTAGATATAACTCGTTTTTCGATTACCATCTATTATATCGAATCTACAATCCAAATGAGTAAATGTGTATCATACCGGTGACGTTTCCAAAACTTAAGGTGTAGCAAAATAATGAGCGTGAAAAGCAGTTAAACGCTCACGCCGTTATCATCGTCGCCGCTGCACCAGTAGACGACCACGACGACGAGCAGAGCACGTGTAATCGAAAGGAAGAAGGCAAACCATAAAATGGAAAAAAAGAGCTTCCCATCACACGACCTACCTTGAACTATTTTTTTATCCAATGATGGCTCTTGCTCAGTTCGATTCATCCATCCAGTTTATCCTCGGACTCGAATTCGGTGGACTTATAATTCAATTCGTCTCACCGCGCTTGTGTTGGTGTTCACGACTTCAGATGCCTATTTCTTTTCGCGGGGAAGGTTAGTGACACATGGTGAGGTTTGCCTCGAGGAGACTTGGCTTCACTCAGAACACGGTGCAAAGAAGCCGTTTTGTTGTTTGTTGTGAATGTTCACGTAACACTTCTCGGAATGGTCGTAATCACTGTTGTATGGTTTCTTCATAAAGGATAGGTATTTTTGCGTTTTTTATTTTATTTTGCAAGCACTCATAACAGTTGACCTGCTATTGATGATAATTTTGGTTTCGTGTACTCGACACGTGGGGAAGTTGGAAAACTTTGCAGCCCAACGAGACATTTATTTTTAATATTTAATGAGAATTGAAGGCGCCCGGCTATTTTGAGATTTCTGACGCAATCAGTAATTCGGAAACTAAAAATAGACCGACATTGACATTATTCAATCGACAATGACGCGTATGGATATATTTGGCATGGAAAACGAAGCCCCTGTCATCAATTTCTACTTCGAACGAAATAAACATGTTTGTCGGATAATGACCTATTGTGCCTTATTAGGAAGTTTTTCAAGTGCATATTTATTTATTTATTTTCCTTAACTGTTGTAGACCAGTACATGTACATTTATATTCTTTTTTTTTTCTTTTTTTAGAAGTAGATAAGTTTAAACAAAAAGTTAAGAGACATTTATCTAAGCTTAAATAGTTTTACTCATTAGCGGTCAGTAATTCGCAAGGATTAAAAACGTTCTTGAATTTTATAGCGAGACATTATAAAGTCAATGAGGGATATTCCGAGAGTCGAAGTGACGTTTGTCCCTTGGTGACAAAAGTCACCTGCAGTGACGTGACTCTCCATTTGATTTGCCCAGGAGAGTCACGTCACTGCAAGTGACTTTTCTGACTTCAGTATTGATTGCAAGAGGCCATCATTCGATTTATTGGACCAAATTTTGCATAATTTGTGCAATAATGGTTTATGGCAAACAAGTTTCGATTACGAAACTGCCGAGTTGGTTATTAAAGAAAGTTTAATTCAGAAAAAAGGGGCTGCTGAATCAATGCGCTGAGAAACGATATCGTTGTCAAATAAAACGATTGAACATTCACGACGCTCTTTGTTATTTTTTTTTTATTTTTGTAAGCATGCAGCGTGCTTGTCATGAAAAAAGTGGGAATTATGTCAAACCTAATTTAAGAAGGGCATATGAAGTCTGTCCACGTGAAATTTCAGACACTTTTCTTACAGTGTAGTTTTTTTTATTATTTCACGGACAGCTCGTTTCAATTATATGAAAGCTGAAACTTTCCACTTTATTCCATGGTACAAGATGTTTACTTTCTTATTGCATTTGGTAAAATGGCATCAAATCAAGTGGAAGTTCGCGGACGCATTTCGTACGAACGGCAGCAAAATCCGACGTTGTCGGTAAGCGGTCTTGCCAAGAAACTACCAAAAAGTACGGTGTTTAGTGTTAGCAAATTGTTTGACCAGCGTTTGACTGTGGATCGGAAGGTTGGAAGCGGAACAAACCGAAAAGTATGCTCCCGCAAAACGGACAAGAAGATCGTAGCCATTATTGAGAAAAATCCCAACCATTCTGTGCGAAATGTGGTTCGCAAAGTTGGAAAATCAAAATCATATGTGCAAAAAGTAAAGCAGAGGCATGGAAAGAAGACGTTCAAAGTGAAAAAGTTGCCCAACCGTTATTACATGCAAAATTTCACGGCAAAAGTTCTGCTAAGGAGCTTTATACCAAGTTTTTGCAAAAAAAAAAAACAACTTGAACCATAACGGACGATGAAACATATGTTGAAGACTTTCAACAGCATCCGGGTGTAGCTTTTTACACCGCTATGCAAAGACACGCCGTTGCCGAGTATTTCCGAACAAAGAAGGTGTCTAAATTCCTCAAGAAGTATTTTGTTTGGCAAGCCATAAACTGGGTTCCGATCAAAATTTGGTCAAACAGTAATGTGTGTGAGTCGATCAAAGTTTTTATTAATAATTCAAATTCTTTTTCTTTTTCAAGTTCAGTTAATACAGAATACAGGAGAAATATACAGCTATGCTTCCTTTTGACCGAATGCGAACTGCCGGATCTTTCGTTTAACACCTGCCATAAGATTTTGTACAGTCTCCTTGTCTACTTTATTCGCCGCAGAACGCCAGTTTGCCTTGAACTGTTTCTCGCTCACAACAGCTTTTTGAGTCTTCTTAAGGTTCCGCTTGACGATGGCCCAATATTGTTCGATTGGGCGGAGCTCTGGCGTGTTGGGAGGGTTCTTGTCCTTGGGCACCACTTGAACGTTGTTGGCAGCATACCACTCCATGGCCTTTTTACGTAATGGCAAGATGCCAAATCTGGCCAAAATAGAACGTAACAATTGTGTCGCTTCAGGAAAGGCAGTAGACGTTTTTTTAGGTACTCGCTCAGATAAATTCCTGGTTGACGGTTCCGGTCGAGATGTAAACGTTGCTCTTCAAGCTACAGGTACAGATGGCCTGCCACACCAGATATTTATTCGCGAACTTTGACAGTTTAATGTGCTTGAAAATATCTGCCACCTTTCCCCGTTCGGTTGCCGTGTAAAATTCCTGAACAGGAAGCTGTTTAAAGTCTGCCTTGACGTAAGTTTCATCGTCCTGTACCACGCAATCAAACTTCGTCAGCATCGTCGTGTACGACTTTCGCGATCGTGCTTTGGCCGACGTGTTTTGTTTATCGTCGCGATTTGGAGTCACCACTTTCTTGTAAGTCTACAGTCCAGCTCGTTTTTTAGCTCTATCCACGGTTGAAAGCGCCACTTCCAGCTTCTTTGCGACATCTCGGACGGAGAGGTTGGGGTTCCGCTCGAAACAGCGGGCCACTCTTTTTGTCGTCGCTGTGGCCTCCGGCTTTCGATTTCCCCCCGCTCCAGCTTTCCTGGCTATCGACAAACGTTCACCGAACACTTTTAATACATTGGTAGCAGTTGATTTAGCCACATTCAACAATTTACCATGTATGTTGTACGCATGTATATGTGATGGTTTTTTATGCTCTGAACACTGCATGCTGTGCGTTTGACTGTCAGCTTTCTTTTGTTTACTTGTTTGTGCGGTTCAAATTCTGCGTTTTCAAAATGTCGCGTATTGAAAAGTAAGTGAAAATTAAGGTTCTGGACACATGGCTAAGTGAGAAGGGTATTACTATGCGTGGCGGTTTGGAATTCATCATGCGAGTGTTAAAACCATCATTAATAAGTTTGGGGAACACTATTGTTTGGATGAGCTACCAGGAAGAGGCAGAAAACCCGGTTCTTCCAACCCGAAACTGGAGCAGAAAGTGGTATCTCTAATCATGAAGAACAAATCAATGTCAATACGTGATTTGGCCAAAAAAGCAGGAACGAGTGTCGGAATGATCCAGCGTATCAAGAGGCGAAACCACCTGAAGACCTACAAGAAGCAGAAAATCTCGAAACAAAGTGCAGAACAGAAGAAGCGAGCAGCAACAAGGGCCCGGAAATTGTATTCGCGTCTTTTGCAGCGTCTGGATGCATGCGTTTTGATGGACGATGAGACCTATGTCCACAATACTTTATTGCCGTCGTTGGGGAGGATGTAAGCGATGCGGACAGGTCGATTCAAGTGGAGAAATTCGGTCGAAAGGTACTGGTATGGCAAGCAATATGTTCCTGTGGTTTGAAGTCAACCATTTTTTACACTACCTGAACTATAAATGCGGAAATCTATCGAACTGAGTGTCTCCAGAAGAGATTGTTGCCTTTATATAAGAAGCATATTACACCTCCACTGTTTTGGTCGGATTTAGCGACGGCTCACTATGCCAAAACCACTCTCAATTGGCTTGCGGAAAAGGGTATAGATTTCGTTGAGAAAAATATCAATCCACCAAATTGCCCTCAGCTTCGACCCATCGAACGTTACTGGGCAATCGTGAAGAGGGTCTTCAAGAAGACTGGTAAGGCAGCTGGGAACATGCAGGAGTTCAAAAAAATTTGGGCTCAAGCGTCCAAAAAATGCGATGCAACACTTGTCCGGAACTTGATGAAGAGCATTCGATCCAAAGTTCGAAAATTCGTGAAGGAATAACTTAAATTTCGTCCGGTCTTCATTATGTTCAAGTTTAACCTCGTACAATAAAGGATCAATTTTTTGTATGAATAAAATATCGGGTTTTCAACATAATTTGAAAGAAAGTTTGTGGATAGCTTATTTTCGATACACTCCTTACGTCAAGTTTAATTCGACCAAATTTTGATCGGAACACCCTTTATGTAGTTGTGGTCAAAAATTCAAAAGTTTCGTCTATCGGAACTAACAACAAGAATGTCTGAAAAAGCGGTTGCTACCGTTGAGAAGAAGCCACGTCTCTCCAGCTCTGTTTTGGCCTCTTGTCATACTATGCGAAATTAGTCCTGGAATGGTATAAGGCAAAAGCGGTCAAATACGTACCAAAAATAGCCAATCCACCTAACTGTCCAGAACTTCGCCCAATAAAAAAAATACTGGGCTCTGGTTAAGCGGAAACTCTTTAACATCAAACGAAAAGCAAATGGGATATTTTAAGTACTTATGATCAACAACTTCAACAAAGTTAGTTCAGATTAATGAATAGTATATGCAAATGAACTATGTGTGTTACACTGCGTAACCGAGTAGGCGAAAGTAGGTAAAGACGGACACTTTAGGAAAGATGGACATTAATCGTTATCTATAAATAAAATGGGTTTGTGATCATGCAGTGATGGAACATCTTTGATTACAGTGTAGCAATACTTTTGAGACTCACTGTTGATATCAAACACGCTACCTGACAAATTTATAAATAAAAAAAAAGACAAATCTGCGTGGGTACGCTAGTAGAAAGAAACTTTCATCTGTAGAAAATTGTTTCAATATCACGAAAATACGGTGGTTCCGCGTACTTTTTTTGTGGTTTTGGCGGAGAAATCGTATATTATTAAATATCTACCTATACTGAAAATCCAAGGCTGGGTCCACTTGCTACCGTGTTCAATCACGAACAGGAGCAAGAATTGGTGCAGCATATCTTGGACTTGAAGAAACGATTTTACGGAATCACGATGATCGATATGTGAAACCAACAAATCGACCAAGCTTGCTAAGAAATCCTGGTCAAGCAATTTTCGGAAACGAAATCCCAAACTATCATTTTTCATGCCTGAAGCTGCTTTTGCCGCATGTGCCAGAGGGTTTAATACGGTATCGGTGTCTGCATTTTATGATTTGTTGGAAGCGGTACTCATGAATCCTAAATTTACGGCTGATTCGATTTAAAGCTATGTCCATTTAGAATCCGGAATAATAAAATCATCTTTATCTCGGTAACGGATTGACGTACAAATAAGTTTAATACATCAAAACAAAGAGAATTCACTGTACTTTAAGGAAAAAATATCAATACAAATCATTTCTCTTCGTTTCTAATGAAAATTTGCACTTTCTTCTTTATTCCTCCCATCAAACGCTGCACACCTCCGGAGTCAACTTCCTTGACACATTTGTTCCACATTTTGGTCATCTGAGTCGCGTCCCGAGCCGTTTTCCACTTTTCTTAAGCTTCCGCTTCATTATTGCCCAAAATCTCTCGATGCCCTGGAACTGCGGGCAGTTGGGTGGATTTATGTTTTTAACAATGAAATCTACGTTATTATCGCGGTACCACTGGATGACTTCCCAGCTGCAATGGCAGCTCGCCAAATCTGGCCAAAAACTTCACGGAACTTTGGTCTTTGCTCCGCAGCTACATATCCCTTGCCAAATCATCAGTTTTTGGCAAATTTGTTCATAAAAGCCAGGAAGCTGTCCGAAATCCATTTTGACGTAGGTTTCATCGTTTGATGAGCAGGCATCCTTGGTACTTCGTCAAAACCTGCTGGTAAAATTTCCGAGCTCTAGTTTTGGTGACGAAACTTTCAACGATATCTTCGAACGGTACTGCGAGCAGCAGCGTATTTTTGTGCGATTGCATTATCTGATAGTCCAGGGTTTGCTCTGGCGGTTCTCAACACTTACACGGTTGATTTGGCGATTTTCAACGTTTTTGCGATTTTTATTGCGGACCACGTTGGATTATCAACGTGAGTGTGCAGAATTTTTTCTCTCCTCTCGGCTTCCATCTGGAATAACTTTTGACTCACTGCACGAAACACCGTGAAATTTATCCAACAGAAAGTGGGCGCCTAGGTTAACAAACAAAGAATTCTTGCAGCGGTCACTTTCCGTGCCGCTGCAACAATATAAGTGATTCCGGATTCTAACTGCACAGAACTTTATGATTGTGTGGCAAGAACAATCATACGCTATGCCCAGGGAGTCGAGAAATTTTCCTTTACGAAAAATTCTTAGACCAGACCAGGAATCGAACCCAGCCACCTCCAGCATGGTGTTACAAACCATTTAGTTTGAATCTCGCTGGAACTTCGACGACGTGATGGACTTTCCTGCCTTCTGTTCAATATCGTCCTATAAGGTGTCATGCGACGAGCCGGGTTTAACAGCCGGCGTACGACTTTCACTAGATTCAACCAAACTTCGCGGATGATATGGACATTGTCGGCCGAACATTTGGAACGGTGCGGTGGCAGAACTGCACACCCAAGACAGCAAGCACGACAGGGCTCGCCTAGGTCGCAATGCTCCGATAGACGGGGATACTTTCAAGGTGCTGGATGAATTCGTCTACCTTTGATCCTTGCTAACAGCAGGCAACAATGTTACTCCTGGAATACGAAGGCGTATCATCAGTGGAAGTCGTGCTTATTGTGGGCTCCTGAAGAAACTGCGGTCAAAAAATGCTCAACTCTATTCGAACCAATTATTCTGAAGGTGGCAAACGCACAGTCGAGGATGCACAGATAAAAAGAAACATTGAATATCGAATGCACATAAAGGGAATGCTAGATTTGGCAGAAAATAATGGGATATTTCATGCAAATTTAAGCCAGATGACGCCTGAATCTAGCCTGTTGAATGAAAGATTGCAAAGATTGTTGTATGGCGCAGGAAAGATTGCAAACAATTTCGTTGTTTACGCCTCCTTTGGCTTGTAATTAAACGAGGTGAAATTTTACGCGATTGTTAAAATTAATTATTTTTTTCTGTGTAGAGAGATGCAGCCGCGAATCGAGCGTTGAGGCGTGAAACTGCTGATTCAGTGTTATCTGTGTATATGTTAACCAAATAAAAAAAGAAGAACTGATCATTATAATCTATCACGGAGGAGAATTCGAACTAGTGACTTGACGTGACGTGTAGAATCGACTGTCTTAAAATTAGGTCTGATGTTGTTATAACACGCTTTACGGATTTTAGGTTACCAAATAGATTCTAGTAGCTGTTGAAGATGTAGCATTCGTTTTTTTTTTAAGATTGGAGGAAATGTCATTTACGTATAGGTTAAAGAAAATTCGTCCCAAATGTAGCCTTGAGAGACACCTGAACCATTGAATGTAACTATATGTTTGCGGTTCGTTAGACACAAGTATGACTAGTACTTCAGAAGGCCCACCTCAGTTCTTATTTTTTGAAATACTCTTAAATAGCGTTATAAGTCAAATCAAATGTCTTGCTAAACTCGGTTCAACGAGCTTCTACATTATCCTTTGCATTCAATGGATAGTCCATAAATTCCTATAAATTTGTCGAGGACGAACGATGCTTGAAAAAGCCGTGATTCATTTTATTGACGTCTCTTTAAACTGTACGTCTGCTGTAGACGTTTAAGTTCATTCAAGACGGTTGAAGAAGCCGTGTTGCTTCACAGTAATTCTATTTTTGGTTTAGAGCAATACTTTTGCGTAGACAATTGTATCGAAATTTTTTGGAATGCAAAACATAAAGGCTATTCCAAAATAATACCGTACGTCCGATTTTCGACCAGATTTAAAGATAGGCAGTAAAAATGAGCTTTTCCATATTTTTGGGAAGTTTCCAGATACCAATGACATAATGTAAAATCAAAATAATGGACATGGAAGCTCCATTGCCTGACTTTTCATTAATACTGGAGGGGTTCCGTCAGGTCTAGGACTTTTTTAGGCATCTCGCATGATAAGGGGCATTCGTCACATAATTGTTCGTTCACATGAGACGTCTTAAAATACATTTCATTTACATCGTAAATTTAGTTTAAGATATTCATAAAGTTGTTATATGATTATATTTTGATGATTGTATTCTAGTAGATCTGTAGATTCACACTTGCCGCCACAATGACCTGCGTAAACGAGTCACCGCCTCCAGTGACCACTAATGGAATAAAGTTGGTTTGGCAAAGGAACGGGCCGAAGATTTTATTGTCCACCTAGGATAAGAGGTACTGCTAAAGCCCAATTAAGTTAAACATCGCGGATAATGTTTTAACATGAGCACTTGCATCAACTTGCATGATTTTAATTCAACTGATAATCATGGAAGTGTTCACATATCGCACCTGATCCATATCGATACGTATGTTTAAGGGATATAAATATTATGGAACGTACAATGTATGTCCACCGCAGGTTGAGAATACTAACCGCAGGAACATACATAAAGTTTTACGACTGCATAACAACAGCGATGTTTTTTGCTCGCTGAATGAGTTATTAAGTACAGTCAGCCATCGTTGTCCGCTGCATCGCATTTGCTTATTATTAAACTCCCATCAGAGCTCCATCGTGGTTCTGTGTACATATCTTAAATACGAATGGCCAGAACCGATTCATTTGCTTATTTTTTGTTGTTCTTAATTTACATTAAGCCGACAACGGCGGACTAGTCTGCAACAGTGAGTAGTGGTTCTAGGTAGATGGTAGCCTAGGCAAAAAACCAGTTTCTTTACCCGCATGAATGGGGCTCTGTGGGGATGAGGCTGGCTAGTTGGAAATCGTTAATTTCTGGCAGCGTGGTTATGCTGAATTCTATACTCTGCCGTTTCCATTGAAACCAGGTAATCAGAAAAAGGTAGTCAACTAGAAACTACTTAATCGTTGTACCAACATTATGTGATTTGTCATACTTGAACTTGGGAAAGCGACACCAGGTGAAAGAACAATTTAGCAAATTCTTTACATAGCATGACTCAGGCTACCTGAACGTCACCTTTATTCCTTTCTTCAGACGTGTATAATTAATAAAAGATTGTTTTGGCAAACTTATGATTTCTTTGACACACTAGGGATGTTATTGTAGCGTGTCGTAAACATATACACTCTCATAAAAATACCAGGTTCGTTTACGTGTGCTGCATAATTATCCTTACAGAACAGTAATACTTCCTTGGAATGCTTAGGCATTCAGCTGCTGTGCACCTGGGATTATTTCTATTTTGGTGAGCACTAGGTAAGGTAAACGTTCCTCCCGTACTTCTTACTACGAAATGACGAAAGGCACTGCAAACGACCGAAAGTATCAATGAACCGCGGGATGTCAGATTTTCTACTTGAATGCGTAGGTGGATGAAAAACTAACCATCTGCATTCGCATACCCATATACTCCAGGTCAAATAGCTAAACAAAAAGGATTTTTACTGGACCTTCTTCGATTTTCCAGTGTTGTCGGAGTGTTGAACACTACTTAAGTATTCCATAAGGTTGCCTAAGATTCAAACTATGTGCTATTCAAGTCTGAAGAAGATTTCTAAGGACTTTTTTCGTTAAGGCGAATCTAACACTGAGAGACTCTCTTTCATTCATATCACAAACACCTTTACGTTTATCATTCTATTATTTGTACAGTATGCTAGCTAGCTAGCACTGTTGTGTTCCGATCTGTACCAAAGAATCCCTTGAACGTTTTATAATGGCGCTGTAATTAATGAAAGAGAACGAAACAGGAGAGAATCTCTCACTGTTAGATTCGCCCTATTGAAACAAGTTCCTAGATTTGATCACCAGTTCATGCAATTCGTTTAGAATCGAAGAATACACACAAACTTGTTTTCTCGAAATATGTTGCTATTGTGAGCAACCGCATCGCCCGTTTGACAAAATACAACTCAATTCATGGTACACGCTTAGAAAAAAGTACCCAGCGGAGCAGTTAAGTGTGGGAAGCCAACGTTGGGTACAAATCACTTACTTTTAGGAAGAATTTTACCCAGAAATAAGTTATTTGTACCCAACGGTATGTTAACTTGATTATACCTGGCGTTGGCTTCCCACACTTAACTGCTCCGTTGGGTACTTTTTTCTTAGCGGATAGATATCATAAAAAATATCAAATGTAATAAGTAAAGACCTCGATTTTGTTTTGTTTATTTTCCGTCGACCTATTTCCTCACAACGTGGCGACAACCACCTAAGCCAGGAAGACGACTCCACCACCTGGACCCTACACATCGCACGCATCAACACATGAGCCGGGACCAACGGCTTTCCTTCCCTTTCGAAGTAAGACGTGACCAGATTTTTTTGCCACAGAAAAAACACCGACTTCGACTGGGATTGAACCCAGGCCCTCTGGGGTACTAGGTAGCAGTCACGCTTACCATTACACCACCGCACAGTGGTCAAAAATTCGATTTTAACGCTCTAAACTGATAGCTCCCTAAATAATGGAGCTAGAGCGATGGTGTCTTTGGCAAAGTTGATGGATATGACAAGTGTCGTATTTTGATGGCATGACTTTTGTGATCAATCCCCCTAAAAGTGAGATAAAAATTCAACTTTTTTAGAATTTTGAGATAGAGAGTTGATGTTTTCAGCAAAGCTGTAACAAAAGTCAATACAAAAAACTTTGCTGAAAACATATAAATCTTATGTTCCACCCAATTCGAGATAGAGAGCGTTTTCGAAGAACTAACCTCTAAAAACACATTTTTCACCGAAACTTTAGTCAGCATAAATAAGCATTACCGCAACCTTGTATCGAACCAAGCTCGTAAAACATTTGAAAAAATCTTCTACTGTAAACAAACTACAGGGGTTGGTAATTTTAATTCTAGCCAATTCTACATTATCGATTTTGTATCGAATCTTGCCTGCAACAGTCAAAATTTCCAATGATGTTTTCACGAAAAATCACGAAAAAGGTTGAGGTTGACGTAGGGGACCGCGTTGGTGTAAAGTAATAATGATATATTCTTATTCATACAAATCATAACACATCGAAAAATATTTTTTATTAGGGCCTAACTTACAAACGACGAATTTCACGCAAACTCGTCTTCGTGATTGGCAGCACCCTCTCAGAATCCAGTGAAACTTTATGGGTGGGTAAACTATGTCTTTTCAAGCAACTATGCATACTTTGTTTTTTTTTCAAAATTTATCTAGACTACCATTTGAGAAGGGCTTAATTTTTTTGATCGATTTTTTTTAAATCAACATAACTCAAAAAGGAAAAGACTTGCAAAAAAGTAATGTATGGATGACTTTTAGAAAATCGTCCTAACTTTTATGAAAAAAATTGTAAAAATTGTAAAATCGATTCTTACACGCTAAAAAAAATATTTTAAAATTTAAAGTCGATTTGCAAAAAATGGCTATCTTTGAATTGGACGAATTTTTTTCTAAAAAAGGCAATATTATTGTCTAAAAGTTCGCTATATATTGTAAGATGGGCACTTTTAAGGAAAACAAAGTTTTTCTAACAACAAATTTTTCATGACAACATAACTCAAAAAGGAAAAGTATGGGTGACTTTTGGAAAATTGTCTTAGCTTGTATGAAAAAAATTGTAAAAATTATAAAATCGATTCTTACAAGCTACAAAAAAAATTTTTAAAATTTAAAGTCAATTTGCAAAATATGGCTATCTTAGAATTGGACAATTTTTTTTTACATATAGGCGATATAATTGTCTAAAAATTCGCCATACATCGCGAGATGGGCACTTTTAAGGAAAAAAAAAAAATTTTAAAAAAATGTTCATGGTCAATTTTTATTGTGTATCGCGCCAACTCGTCTTATAATTTGGTCCTAAAACCTCACAGAAGCCAATTAATTTTAATTTAATGACAATTTGGATTTTTTAAGGGTCTTTGGATGTTTGAAAAATCAAGGCTACTATTTGGAAAGGGGCTTATTTTTAAATTATTAATAATTTTAAATTTTAGTGATAATACAGTTAAATCAGGTGGTTGATCCTGTTTATTACCAAACCTTTGAAGTATATTACAAGAAGAACAATAAATTGGAAAACAAAAGCTTTATCATAATATCTGAAGTTTTGACCCATGACTCAATAGCAGTTCAGTTGTTTATATCAAAATTGCTAGATTTCATTAAACAAAATTCAATATATTGCTCAAAAATGATGTCAGATGGAGCAGCGGCCCATTATAAGAACAAAAAGAACTTTGCCAGCGTGTGTAATTTCAAGTCCATGTATGGATTGGAACGTCTCATGAGAAAGGTCCGTGTAATGCTATTGGTGGTAATCTCAAGCGAATGGCAAAGAGAGCAAGCCTTGCTCAAGATTATGGAAACACAATCAGAACTCCTCGAGAACTATAAGACTGGGCAGTTGAAGAGTCAAATAAAAGTATTACAAAACTGAATTTCTGCTTCATATCAGCTGAACAGTATGCAAAAATGTCAGAAGAACTTGAGGAGTTCTTTAGCCACGTAGAGGCAATACCTGAAACACAGGTTCATTGATTTGTACCTACTTCAGAGAATCAAATTTCAGCTAAAAGGTTTTCTGATTCAAAGGATAATCCAAAGAAAATCACTTTGTATGTGAAAGATTTATAAATTTAATATATGAAGTTATGTTAATTACTAATACGTGAAGATGTACATATAAAAAATAAATAAAATAAAACCCTTACCAATAAATCTATGTGTTTTTTAGATTTATCAGCCCCCCTCCATCACAATTTTTCCCATACCTTTTACACATTCTGTAACAAATCTCTACCTTCCTTTAACGCCCCCAAAGATATACGAAGTCATATTTGAATCCCTAATACCCCTAAAAATAGGAATATCCGAACAAGCAGTTATGAATGACTTGTACTTAAACCCTTACACTTTTGGTTCTCTTTTACTGATGTCAAGGGAAATTTAATGTTGTTGACCCTTTTCAAATGTTAGTCTAGATGATTATTGTTTTTTTTTACCAAATGTTCAATACATTCAATTCTTTATGACTGCTAAATTTTATTGGATCCTATAGGGGTGTTGAAGACTATAATTAAACGAGTTTGCATGATACACGGTAAAAATAGGACATGAAAAGGTTGTTGTGAAAAAAAAAATTCCTTGAAAGTGCCCATCTTGTAATGTATGGCGAACTTTTAGACAATTATATTGGCTTCATTAAAAAAAATTCGTCCAATTCTACGATAGTCATTTCTTGCAAATTGACTTTCAATTTTAAAATATTTGTTTTTAGTGTGAAAGAATCGATTTAAGAATTGCAATATTTTTCATGAAACCTAAGACAATTTTTAAAAGTCACCCATACATCACTTTTTTGTAAATCTTTTCCTTTTTGAGTTATGTGGACATGAAAAATTTGTTGTTAAAAAAACCTTTTTTCCTTAAAAGTGCTCATCTTGCAATGTATGGCGAACTTTTAGACAATTATATTGCATTTATTGAAAAAAATCGTTCAATTCTTAGATAGCCATTTTTTGCAAATTGACTTTAAATTTAAAAATATATTTTTTTTAGTGTGTACACCCAAAAGTTGAAAAGGTGGCAAAAAACGCAATTGCAGTTTTTGCAATCATATCTTGACAAATCTGCATGAGGCAGAAAAAGCACTTTTGCCCATGATGATCCACAAAGCATTTTATGGTATATACGAAGCCATGGTTCAATATGGGTGAGACAATACCACAAAATGCCGCAACGCTATTGGTCACTGTTGTAATTCCGCTGTCAAGTGTTCTATTTTTATTTTCACTCGTCATCGCACTCCCATCTCCCTCTCATCAAGTGTGCCCTTCTTGATCACCACGTGAAGCCATGCAAGTGTGTGCGAGCGACATTTGCTTTGTTGCTGTACCACTGAGTGCCTCGACAATCGAAGCATATGTAGGGCTTTTATTCCATTCACTTCAACTTGTTAAAGTGGCTGAATGGTTACTATGTAGAGCCACGACGCTCGCGGCCACGGTTCGAATCCTGGAAACAACTCGAATTTTTGTTTTTTGTCAGTCCGGACTCAACAACTAATACACTGCACAACCCACGCACACATTGAATTTTTCAAAGCGAATTGATGTGATGCTTTTTTGCCCACGACCAATGTTGCATTTTTTCTCCAAGTTACGATCCATTACGAGAAATGAAACAAAATCATTCGCAATTGCATTACAATCTTGCTTTTTTATTTTGGGTGTAGGAATCGATTTTTTTTTTATAAATTATATAAAAAAAAAAAAAAAAATTAAAAAAAAAAAACAAAACTAAAATTTTTTTTTTTTTTTTTTTTTTTTTTTTTTTTTTATATAAAAAAAAAAAAAAAAAAAAAAAAAAAAAACACCTCACAAAAAAAAAAAAAAATAAAAAAAAAAAAAAAAAAAAAAAAGAAAATAAAAAAAAAAAAAATACACACCCCCAAAAATAAATTTTATTCTGAAAGGGGGGGCCCCAACAACCGAATGATTTGGCGTAAAAAAAAGGTTTTCCCTAAATTTCTCCCGCCCAAAAAAACACCCCCCTAAAACCCCGAATCCAACCGAAAAAATGAACCCTCCCCCTCCAAAAAACCGGGGGGGTTTGATTAAGCGAGTTTTCAATAACGAGAAATTCGCGGAAAAAGCCATTGTTTACGTTTGTCAGTTAGGCCCTAATGAAAAATCTTTGTCGACATATAGTTGATGAATGATTCCAATTTATTAATATTGAAATATTTTGATTTGAATGTGTGACCATACAAGTATTTTTTTTTGTCAATTAACTCCTAAAATCTTGTCCTGTGTCTTGTCCTGAAGTCTTACTCTTTTCAACTATTTTGTGGCCCTGAAAAGAACAATTTTTTTCATTTGATACCCCTGGGGTGGTCTATGCAAAGTCTACGACCGCCAAGTTTCAGATGTTATTAGTTCTGATGGCTTGACTGGTTATCTATAGCCTTTTACTGAAAACAAACAATAACTTTATGATGATCCTTACCAGGATTTGTTATGATTGTAATGTTCTTGTTCTTATGAAAGAATGAGCATACATGTATGTTACAATGTATCTGTTATTATATATTTTGTGTATGTATCGTGTATCTTGTCAACATGTAATGTGATTATGGGAAAACAGCAAATTATTACGATGGGAGTGGGAGGTGAGCGGAGTGTAATATCATTGAAAACATGTCGTTTCAGTCATGTCATGTCATGTTCATGTCATGGGGAGTGTGTCTAAATAACGACAAGATATTATTTTGTTATTAAGTTCTGAACTTATGCCCGAGCCTTTATCAGCATTGGCGCCAAATTGGCTGCAAACACCATTAGCGTCCTTAGCATGTCTCATGCGTTCAGCATTAGTTACGACTGACTTCGGTAATTTCCAACTTCTTCTTCTTATTATTATTATTCTTTCTCATCCGCGCTACCTTTTGTATTATATACACAGAGAAGCAAAGCATGAAAAAAGAAGGAGATCCATTGAAACCCGGGTAAACTTTTATTATTTCTCTTTGACCCGTCTCCTCTTATAAATTTTGCTTCATACTGCATTCGCGCGCACCTCTTCTTTCTGCACTATGCTACTCAACGCTAGTATGAAGCACGCGAGACGAAATTACTTCAGTGTTAGACATTAGCTCTCAGCTGGTGGTTTTAGACCAGACTTTGCCCCCCCTTATCGTCATGGCCCGCCCAGTCGGGGTATGGAAGACAAAGCAAGACCGAAGAATCGTTGCAGTTTCTTGTTGTCCACGTTCGCCGTCTGCTCCGGAAGAGCAGCTACGACGTGCCGCTAGTTGCCCTGTCTACCCACTGCAGTGATTAAATTTCGGCCGACTGAAATCCCTATCACTTCAAAACACAAACCTCAAATCACAGAACGGAAGTATATCTTGAACGACAAATAATGATGAATTTTGAGTGCTCTTAGTCGGGACATCTTGCGGTTGAAGTCACACATTTTACACGGAAAAATATTTTATCTGCTCCAAGCTTTGACAACATTTTTAGACCTGCTAGTATAAAGTAGCAAGGTACTTACATGCAGGTTTGTTCCTCGTGGAACGAATATATAAATATAAATAAATATCTATTTTAAATGATTTGATCTAAAATAGCTGATTCCACGGTCGAAAATAATAAGCAATTTGATTTAACACGTAAAGCCTGCCACGTTTGTAATAGTGACAACTTGCGGTTTGAAATCTGGAAATTGTGACGAATCGTCTTTATGATCGCTAAAAATGATTGTATGCTCATAAAATAAATATAATTTAACAGAATATAAAACCCGATATTTATTTATTGATTAAACAACCCAATTTATGAAACCGATGTATGCATTTCAGAAATTTCAGCTCGGAAAAATTACGTTGCATAGAAAAACTTTTTAGCATCAAGTTGTAGTAAATAATTAACCTAATTGAAAAAAAAATAACATTGACGAAAAATTCTTTTTTTTGCGCAAAAAAAATTAAAACACTAAATTTTAAATAAGTTTAAGTAAATAAAGTACGTTTACGCAAAATCTCAGAACTTAAGGACTTTAGTACCCCCATGACGATAAGACATGCAGAAGCCTACATAAATAAAAAAAAATCAGTTGCGTAGTCCCTTAGTCTTGGCATGGATTACTTAGAACTATCGGAATACTGCAATACCTCTATTAATTTGTTCGAACCATTCAACGAAATCTCCTCATAACAATTTTTCAAGTGAGTTAAGTTATTTTTTTTTAATTACGTTATAATTGCTTATTTTTTGAAGTATATGCGTGTTTCGTCAACTATTTGCAGTCCTTCCCAGTTCCTAGTAACAGTGGTGTCTGGGTACTAAGTTATCTCCGTGATAGGAAACGTAAGTTTCACAGAAAACTTAAGGAAAAATTATCACATTCACGCAAGCGCAAACGCAACGTATCTATTATGGGCAGGCCTTCAAAATGATAGGTATGTTCTTGGATATTAAAACCAACTGTTTGGCAAAAGTAATGGGTTTGAAATTCATGAATGTTAATTTGATTCTTACTTTCTTGATCAGCAACTAGTGTATTGAACTTGTGTAGATTTGATATTTTCACATGGTCGTAGCATATATGATCTACAAATGTTTCATATAAAAAAAATTAGGGACGAAAAAATAGGTTGAAAAATTAATTTAAAAGCGCAGACAAACATTAAAGCTAGAACAAAGTATAGCAAAATATAAGATTGAAATGAAGATACATAAAAACACTAGCAGCTTTTACTACTTTGTGAATCGCGGTTCTGTGCAGCAAGAGATAGAGATTTATTGACATTTATTCGCCGTTCTCTATATTGCACATGCATTGTTTTCCCAACTGGTTATTGTAGTAACCTATCTGCGTTTTTGTTATACCATATGTGTGTTATTTAGAGCCCTTGATGTTTGTTGTTATGACATTTCTCGAAGTATTTTTCGAGACTGATGCACGGAAAAACAAAGAATAATGCGAGGAAAAACTTGCGCTATTTCGAATTGATTCAGCACATTAGCATGCAACAATATATATTTTTTTTAGCACTGGCTAAGAGGTACGTGAATTATAAATGTATAAAAATAAAACATTACAGAATTCGTACTTCTAGGGGATTTGAAAACAGGCAGAATTGGATGTAGTTTATTGGTTCAAGTGTTCACGATAGCAACCGTATATTCGTGTGCTCTGAACATTTTATTTCATCAGATTCTGTTAATGCATCCAACAATTCAAAGGTTTAAGTCGAGTCTAGTATCGGAACTAAGACTAGCATCCTCAAAGTTGCGAGGCAATGGCTGTTGTTGTAAATTCCGTCCTTATTTCCTTGAAGTGTATTCCTTTAAAAAGAAGGTTTGAACAAAATAATATACCTTTGCCAACAGATAATTTCTATAAAACGCATCATCGTGGGCAACTTTTCTAGGGGTTATAAAAACAAATTTCCTAAAATATTGTCTAAATGAAAGTACCTACTAGTTGAAACGGATCGACTGAATGGTTCATTAATTAATTGCTGTTGAGATCGATAGCTTTGAATTAATAACTACGGACGTACAACTAGAACAAAGGCTGAACATGCTTGTAAAAGAAGGATTAAAAGCCCAGGATGATAATAAGTGCCATATAACCGGTTTCTATGAAAACACATTACAACACAACCCTCTATTAGTAAATTAGGCCTCGTGTATTGATTAGGTGTATTAAAATTTCACTAACGCCCTTTTCACTATGCTCCTTTCTTTTGGCAGGCCTAGAAGACTGTGACATCGAACAGATCGATCCGAAGCGCGCCGATCCGGAGTATTTTGTGTACGAATGTCTGAACGTCGAGGAGGTGGACAAGCTTCTCAACGAATCGGTCGAAAAGCTCAGCAATCAGCTTCATATCACACCCTCGCTGGCAAAGGTGTTGCTGCACGAGACCAAATGGAACACTGCCGAGGTCGTGGAAAAGTATCGAAACAACGCATCCAATCTGTTAGTTAGTGCCCGTATTAAGGCTGCCCCGGCCGCCATCGCATCTACTTCGTCCGCCGCTGCCCTGTTGATACCCAGTAGTTCTAGTACAGTTCTTCCAGTTCCCGGTATGATTCCAGCAACCGCCATTCCTGGTACTAGCGCAAAACTCTCCCTCCAAACGGTGCCATCATGCGCGTATCGAACTCACCTATGCCCGGTTTGTGTTACCGTCCAATCGGTGGACAAATTTCACAGTCTTTCATGCCAGCATTCGTTCTGTAGAGACTGTTGGGCGATGCACTTTGAGATTCAAATTAGTCAGGGAATTTCCACTCAGATTGGCTGCATGGAACAACGATGCGATGTTCGAGTGCCGGAAGATCTCGTGCTCAATCTACTTAACAGGCCTATGGTGAGAGACAAATACCAGCAATTTGCCTTTGCCGACTACGTCAAGTCACATCCCGAGTTGCGGTTTTGTCCCGGTCCTAACTGTCAGGTAATCAAAATTCTAAAACTCTCTTATTGACCAATTTATCTACTACCACAACCATTACAGATAATCATCCGCAGCTCAGACATTAGCCCGAAGAAAGCCACCTGCAAGGTGTGTACAAGTTCGTTCTGCTTCCGATGCGGTTCTGACTATCATGCGCCAACAGATTGCCAAATTATTCGCAAGTGGCTAACGAAATGTGCCGACGACAGCGAAACGGCCAATTACATCAGTGCCCACACGAAGGACTGTCCTAAGTGTCACATTTGCATCGAAAAGAATGGCGGCTGTAATCATATGCAATGTTTTAACTGCAAGCACGATTTCTGCTGGATGTGCCTTGGTGATTGGAAGGCGCATGGGTCTGAGTACTACGAATGTTCGCGATATAAAGAAAATCCCAATATTGCACACGAATCCGTGCATGCGCAGGTATTTATATTTGTTTCATCACGACAAAGAATAGGTTTTCCTAAACACATTTCTTCTGATATCCTAGGCACGTGAAGCACTGAAAAAGTACCTTCACTATTACGAGCGTTGGGAAAACCATTCGAAGTCTCTTCAACTGGAGGAACAAACTCTGGATCGTATGAAGGCTCGCATCAATGAGAAAGTAATGAAAGGTCTCGGGACTTGGATCGACTGGCAGTATTTGTTCGATGCCGCTGCTCTACTTGCCAAATGTCGGTACACACTTCAGTATACTTATCCGTACGCCTATTTCATGGAACCTGGTTCCCGCAAGGATCTCTTCGAGTATCAACAGGTAATACATACATTATCGCTCTCGACAGATCGTGTGCGAACTCTAAAATTTGTCCTTCTACTTTCCAAAAGGCTCAACTGGAAGCCGAGATCGAAAACCTTTCGTGGAAGGTGGAACGAGCGGAAACCACCGACCGGGGCGATCTTGAAAATCAGATGGACGTTGCGGAAAAACGGAGGACCACCCTGTTGAAGGATTTCTTCCCGACCGAAGCGTGAGCCGGTAACGAGATTGAGATAGATTTTAGTGAACGCCTAGAGGTAAATGAACGAAAACTGAGATATTACAATTATTCCTCCTTAACGCCCACCTTGTTGTCCCCTGTCGTAGTAGGACTATACTGTGCGTCCCATAGACGTGTGAGAATTTCCTCATAGAAGAGAATTGTGATGCTTATTTGCTTCCACACCCTCGGTACTCCGTCATTGCACTACTCTACTACCAGTGATTCTGATTTGATTCGAATTAAATTTTGGTTGTACCCAATGTTCGGAAAATAATAAAATTGCCGGCGCGTGTCAACGGTGCCTATGATTTGTTCCTTCTGCGAAGACGCAAACTCATTGATGAGTTTTAATGTTTAAACATTCATTGCTTCAGCATTTTTGAACAAAGGCAGGTTAGAAAACTATCACAACAAAGCATAAGCATGAGTTTCCGAACAATGTGTGTAGAACGTAATATCAGAAATGAGAAATGTTTCGTCTTAATTGGATGGCATTGGATACTGGACATGCCGCCATCTGGAGGACATTATCTTTTGAGTGGCGGTATAGTTATGTGGGGGTACTAAGAGTTAATCAAACTGATAAACCATCTTTTGGATCTAGAATTGCAAAAACAGATTGAATTCATAATTTAAAAATCAGATACGTCTTTTTGAAAAAGTATTCGAGAAATGTGACTCATTTCAATAGTAAGATTTATTTACTTTTCAATTAGTAAAATTGTACTCATTTTATAGTCAGTTTCATTCTCCGCCATTTGAAATTTTATGTTACTCCTGGGGACGATATGACTCTGGAGGGAATTGATTGCATATGCATACGTTTCCGGTATGGAATTTTTTTCTTGGTCTATTTCAAAATATCGTGGTTTCCAAGTGAAACACACGTGAATTTTTTACACCTGAAATTTTAAGGGCAATAATGACTATTTTGAATGAAGAAAATTTTCGGCTCAAGACCCGAGTAGAGTTTGATATCAAATAGAAAACTTAATATGATGATAATGATTACTCAGGTTGCTGTTGTTTTGGTCGTTTTAACGGTTTAATGATCGAAATTGATAGCAAAAATTGATTCCTGTGACAATAAATTTAAAACTGATCCTGCTATCAGTGAGAGCACATCGAAAAGTCAATTTGCTGTACATTTTTGCCTGTTGATAGCAGAATGAGTATTCCACTTGAACTGCTGTTAAGACAATGAAAACAAACTAATTTTTCTAAAAAAAAAAGTGAACGCTTATTAAAGCAAGATGAAAACCAAATTTGGTATCAAATTTGACAATTGTGAAGTGAAATCAAATTTTGATTTCAATTTGATGTTGATTCTCTGTAAGAAAACCCAGATCAAAACATCGACGCACATCTGATTGCACGACACAACCAGATTCTGCTAGGTAGACATGATGTACTACAATTGAACTTGTATTAACATTGGCGAAAATAGTCTTTCTCTTATTTGATCGCATCTCTGTTGTTCGTCGATTTGCTACCCGGCAAGATTGACGAAAACTGTCGTCATGATCAGTGAAGAAAACGGACTGCTATGTTGTAGTTGCATCTTGTCGTAAGGTACCAACAATTTAGATTCGAATCACAAACATTAAGATGAATAGATTTGTACTTGTACCACTCGTTCATAAGAACATGGAATAAAGGTTTGACTGATGGTGTATAAGAAGCGCATATTGTACGACACTTCAACCATCTGATATGACCAAAGAAGTTTGCTTTGAAGCATGAAGTTATTTGTCATTGTTTGTAAATCAGGCTGTAGCCAGTATGCCTCTAGTGTATACAAAAGTTGTCTCCATTCTATTCGCTCCATAGCTGTACTTCGCCAGCCTCACAGTCTGCGAAGGGTCCTCAGATCGCCTTCTACTTGTTCGATCCACCTTGCTAGTTGCGCGCCTCGTCTTCTTGTGCCCGTCGGATCGTTATCGAGAATCATTTTAACTAGGCTGTCGTCCGACATTCTTACGACATGCCCAGCCCACCGAAGTCGGCCGATTTCTGCGGTTTGAACGATGGGAGGTTCTCCCAGCAACTGATGCAATTCGTAGTTCATTCGTCTCGTCCCGTCTTCCATCTTCATTCCACCGTTGATCGTACGCAACACCTTCCGTTCAAGGACACCAAGGGTGCGTTGTTTCTCCACGAGCAATGTCCATGTTTCGAGGTCGTAGAGGACTACTGGTCTGATCATTGTCTTGAGCAGGGTCATACAATTTCAATTTCAATTGAAAATCGTCGGGTGACGATGAACTTAACATTCATCCCTTTCAATTGAAACACATTCAGCCTTATTCTGCGTGGCGTGTGAGTCGATACGCTCGATCTCCGCAGTATCATCAGAAACGCGTTTGCCAGCTCGGGGAGCATTTTGTCGACCAAAGTTACAGCAATGCGTGCATCGTCAAATGACAATACTTCTAACAACACTGGCACGCATGTTTTGTTCGCCAACCACTGCTCGGGAGAAGGGATGAAATCAAATCAATTTCAACGAAGTTGATTCACCATGTCGCAAATGAATTTAAGGTTTGACAGAAAGTGAATTGGGAGTGAGTCGGTGAAAGTAAGATTCATTCACTGCACGAAAGCAATTAGCTTGAAGTGGAGTGAAATGAATACAAAAGCGATTCATTTTCATTTTAATGCGTCAACGATGTAGGATTGTCAACTTCATAGTTCAGCGAACTTTGTTCGATCTTAACGAGTCCAAAGTAGGCACGATTGCCAGCCAATCGCTTGTCAACACAATGCGCTTGTGTTGAGCTCGAATCCGGGATCGTGGCTGGTCTGATGAGGTAGTTAGTGACTTGAGAATGCAATACAATTTCATTACTCGACTGCAACGATATCTATTCGTGGCAATTTTGTCGTTTATCTAGCTGACTGTTTTTTCTTCTTTTCATTTTATGAAGTTAGCAATCGAATTTTGTTTTGGATACGAGATTAACAAACATACTATTTGAACCAACCTTCTTAAATGGTAATAGTAGGCTAGTTGGTTGCGGTCTCAACGAAGTATCTTAATAGATATCCGACGTTTCAGAAGCGTCAGCTGGAATTGCTGGAAGAGGTCACCCTTGTCTAAGACACCTTATAGACTATCCTATAGCTTTTCTCTTCCCTCCCTCTTGCCTTTCTGGTACTTTTCTCTTCCCTCACTTTTCTATTCGCCGCGTTATATTACTGGAGATTAGTATAACCCTATGTCGTGATGCACCGACATCATATTGGGACAGTTATGAGTAAACCGGGTAATGAGTATTACCCTTGAGGCACGAGAGACACGCTACGAATAGATGTTAACCGAAACTCATGGCAGTAGACCAAACTTCTACAGTCCTTCTAAATACACCCTCCGCTTTATACAACTCACGCATAGATTAGACTTCCTAGCCACTTGTACATTTTTCATTTTCCTTTTGAATAAATGAAACGAAGAGAAACCCTTGCGGTTGTGGAACTTCTGGAACCACACTATTGTGGTTGCAATGTTGTGTATAATCCAACAATTACTCGAGACCGCCAATCAACTACCAGGTACGCAGTTGTAAGGTAAGGTTTGTAAACATTGTTGGCGGGTTGTGTCAAAAATACCTAGCAAATATTAAAATTTATGAAGACTCCGAGATGGGTGGTACATCATCTCCCATACCAAAGACATTTGCAAAAGTTCATTGATTATTCCTGTCAGCCTTTTCCTGGAAATGCTCATTATTAAAAGATCTCCCACTCTAAATTATTTTTTTATTTGACAATCATTTAATATTATCCTGCATTCCATTCTGGCTATTCCTTCTTCGGGGCCAAAGAATCCTTCTTCTAACCGGCTTTGACGCTCTTTTGAACGAGCTTTCGCCTACTCCCAGTTTCCAGTCATTGATCAAGAGCATTCTATGACAATGCATAAATTTGTATTATTGTGTGGCAAACTAGCACAATGACACTCAATGCCCAGGAGGGAAGTCGAAAAAATTTCCAATCCCGACCGGACCGGAAATCGAACCGCCGCCTCCGGCATGGTAAATCATACTCTTATCAGCTGAGCAATCTGATGGCTCAACTATAGACACATATTTCCTTGGGACAAATCCATTGACACATTTCGCAGATTGGTAAACGAATCGCTTTTAATTTTGGACTTAACACTAGAGTGTGCAAAAAAAATCCTATAAATAATACGTAGTTCAATTCCTCACCTTTGTTTTATTTGAATTTATTCTCAAATCTGATATTCCTATGACTGCACCAAATGACCTTGAGGCATAAGATTTACTGTACGATAAATAAAGAAAAAAAAATAACGATAACGAATTTTCAATCTGATGATGGGTAATAATTCTGAAGCAACAAAAGTCGTTACAACCTGCTTGGATAAATGAAAAGCAAAACGATGTAAAGGCACATGATGTCCAAACTCACGACTATCGGCTTTATATTCGAAGCAACGGAGCAGTAACTTCTAAGACAGTGTAAACTATTTATTCATTTATACTACGAACTATGATTGTATATGATAGCGAAGTAAATAGTACTCTAATCTGAATTACAGAATATAAGAATTAATATTACGAAATTAAATCCTAATCAACTGGAAAGTGGTTAATTTATAAAACTAAAACTACCGAAATCCTTTAAAAAAAGGGCAAATATGCGTGGGACATACTCAAAATTACACAAATGGTTGAATGCAACCATATATAACAATGATCTAATGCCCAAACGGAATGGCAACGTCATGTAATCGTCGCAAATGACGTCGAATGTCCAATTGGCATCAGCTTGCATCCAATCAGTTATTTATTCGACAATCAGGTATACTCAGATCAAAATGTTGCGCTGCCGTGATCGTTCGGCTTCCGCGTTCATTGCGTTCAAGCGTATACATCATGGAGGCGGCTCATGAGCTACATCAAGACAGCCGGCCAGGCAAATTTAGGTGTTGATCGGAGGCGTCTGGTGATCAAATGTTCAACGAGTTCAATTTTCAAAGAGACTGCGCGCTTAGTTAAATAAATATAATAATTTTATTTTAAAATCGTTCAGCAAAAGTAAGTAAGTATTTAAGTCACCGAGCATTCAAACACTTAACGAAATGTTAGAATTGACGCGTGCACAGCTAAAAGGAGAAAATTCAAATGTTTGGCCCAAGATTTTCAAGGTGAAAGGGGAGAAATTGAATCTCATGGAACAGTTTAACTTGGTGAGTCAATTCTAGTTATAGAAAACATGTTTAAACTCATTTTCATTTCACATCTACTCCATTCTCATTGATATTTTCATTTTGTGACCCCACAAAGAGAACCTCATCACCTTTTATCAGAACATCGGTGGAATTAATTCACACTGAACTCGTCATCGAGATTTGTGAGAATTCAGAATCTTCACCGAGATTTACCCGAAGTCTCTAAGGCAGTCGGCAGAATCCCTTGTTTGAAATCTGCTTTAGCATATGGTTCATCATCGATCAAGAGACATCCATCGTGTTTCTTTAGAACTTTGTCGTACAACTTACGGGCCCGAGTTCTGTCCACTGTTTGTTCTTTGAGGCTTCAGTTGGGTTGTTTACATGCTCGTTAACATTTATAACCTTCTTACCCCGCACAACGGTCCACAGTTTTTCACCAAATCATAATCCAGAATCGCGTTGTATTTCACAATCGTCCCCTTCGATCACTCACCTAACAAGTGACCTTCAAATTTCGCCTTAATATAAGCTGAACAAACATATTTTCAATTGTAAATATTAACATTAATTCAAGTGTTTCATTTTGTTTGAATAACATGATTAGTAAAAGTTTTTTAGAAACAAAGAAAAATTTTAACACAAAAATAAAAAAAAAAAAAAGACTAGCTTTGTAATTTAACTATATTTAGTGAATTAACTGTGGTAAAAAAAAAAAAAAAATATCATTTAAATAAATGAAGCTGTTTTCATTGTTTCTTTAATTCCTTAAACCGTTGTTATTAGTTGGTTTTTGATTTGGATTGCTATTAAGAGTTAACTTTACAATCAACTGCTGATCAAAGCCCACAACAAGAAAAATGAAACAGTGCAAAAGTACAAATGAAAAACTTTATCAGCCTCAACAATCAAGGTTCACTTCTTTACATTGCCCATCCGAATAGAAAACAGCGCAGTGTTACCAAATAACATTAGAAAACATTGTCATATCTTTTTATCATCTCTTGTTCAACATGCCCTTTTCTCTCTCCAATACATTTCCAAATCCTTTAAACCAAAATTAAGTTTATTGACTATTTGCTTATTTTCTTTCTTTTTTTTTTTTCTTCTTCTTCTTTTTTTTTTTTTTTTCTAATTGTTTTATTATTTCCTAATCCCTCTCCAACCTTATATTAATGCCTTAAACAAATAGTTTACCCGACCTCAGCCACTTCACTCTCCAAATCCCCGCAGCTATATGCATGCGTGAGAAGCAATTATTCGATTGTTAGTTGAACTCAATTCACAACACCTTTTCGCAATTCCCTTTAGTGTCATATACCTCACCCCCCCCCCCCGCCCCCCCAGAACTTCTCCCCACTTAACTCAAATAAAAATTTTTTTCCACTTGGCATAACATAATTGTCCGATGTTTTAGATGTTATCCAACAATGTATTATGGAATGAATAACCAAAATACCTTGTTTGCTCATGGTATAATAACTGAATGTAATTGCACTATTTTCGAAAGGGGTGAATGTTTTCAATAGGGTAATTATCTGACTGTTTGAAATGAAGCACATAGTCACCGAAAAGTGTTACTTAAGACTGACGATGACAAACATGTATATTCGAGATAGGACGCGGAGGGCCCGCTTGGGAAACACCATTTGAAGCAGTAGAAACTTAAACCTTCTTTCTCTTTTGTTTATGTTACTTACTCTATGCATGCGGTTTTGCAACCATCATGGCCGCAAGTGGTTGTGAAATTCAAGCACCTGATCAGACATCCCAGCACGCGGTCAAGGTAGTCGAGAACGGCTGTGAAATGGATCGATTGAAGTGCGAAGGACCTGCTCAGCCCTAGGCTACATGCGGTTTTGATAAGGAAGTGATCGTTTCAATTTCAAGACAAAGTACCTGTGGAGCATCCTCGAAAAAATCAAAGACATCACACAAAGAGAAGTATCATCAGTCCTAAGTATATATGAAATCAAAACTGTCAAACTATCAAAAACATTTATCTTTCTTAAGATCAAACAGTTATATTACAGTCACTACTAGTTTCAAATAACAAACAAATTAAACATTTCAGATCATTTTGTAGCAACGCGGCCATCTCAATCCAAAAAAAAACATTACAAACTCCTTACCCCAACCTAATCCTTATCACCTCCCATGGCGTTCAAATAGTCCGCAGTGACCAGTTCGCCATTACCCCTCCCTAACCCTCGGTTTTAGATTGACTTGCGCTCTCGTTGCCCCACCAAACGCTGCAAAATGAAAAATTAATAATGCCGGAACAAAAACTGTGATTGAAAATAGTTCAGAGATTATTCAATACGATGCTGAATTAAATCGCCATAATGATGTTTACTTAATGAGTGATTGTTTGTTGGGACGATTCCACTCCGACGCTTCATTTACACTAAGTTTCCTTTGTACTTTTTAAGACTCGCGCTTAGAATTATCCAGCAGTTTAACCAACTCCCGAGTTGACGCAGATGGATTTTGCAGGTTATTTATCCCGGAGGGTGTTGGCAAAATTTCGATTTTTCAGATATAATCCTAAATGGGTTAGGGAGTATTTTTCATACATCTAGTAACCTAACGTCCGTGCTCCATCACAATATTTTCTACTGTGATATGTCCAACTCAATGAGTAAATTGAACTGAAGGTGAGTTTGAAAGAAGGGGAACTTGGAGTAGAGCACACATACCCACTGGTTGAGACTAAATATTGGCCAACGTGCTTTTGCACATTTGTTTGAGGATTTGTTAAGCGACACAAATTTCCAAATCCAAAGTTCGAATGCCGTGCT
Source organism: Aedes koreicus (assembly GCA_024533555.2). Classification (NCBI taxonomy): domain Eukaryota; kingdom Metazoa; phylum Arthropoda; class Insecta; order Diptera; family Culicidae; genus Aedes; species Aedes koreicus. The sequence goes on along the minus strand of JAHHFK020001495.1, from coordinate 124,616 downwards.
GCATCAGTGCCCGGATTTTTTGTTCATGAATCTGGACACTTCTAAAATCACAAACTGTCATGCAGTTATGAGCTGGGAATTTCTTTCGTTATTTGGAGTCGGTGGATTGTGAATTTATAGTTAGGTTATTACAGGATGCGAAGGGACTGCTTAGGGAAGCATACATTGAGAGTAGCTGAGCGTAAGAGATAAATAGAAATGAGCTTTCAGATGATTTGTTTATAGATGAAACCAATAAATAACCTTCAAACATTATATGTAATCACTAACAATAAAGGGTGATAGTAACAGTATAGACCAGTAACATTTCAAGATTAAGGGGCTATTAAGAAGAACAGCCGACAGAGTACATCAGATATAGCTTTTCAGCAAAAACGTTTGGGTATGACGAATGTTGGGTTTGGATGGTTAAGAGGAATACTTGAGAGAGAATTTTCATTTGGTTGTTGAAATAAACATTTAATACAATGGGTTTATGGAATGTTACTAAAACTCAAAATCCAAATGGTATAAATGAGGATATGTTAATCGGTCCCATTCTGAAAAGTTTATAATGTTTATAATAATTTGGAGAATTCGGTATGGAGTTTTCATATTATTATGGCCATTTGAGTGCAATACAAATTACTACCGATTAGCCGTTTTACACACGGGTTATCTCAAAACTTTTTAAGTAATAATACTTCAGCTAGGCATAAGGATGAATTAATGTACCAGAAACTGCGCCTACCCAGTGGAGGACCCGGATACGACCACCCACTGTGTGTCTAGAGTATCGCACAAGCTGACACGTGCAACGGGAAGGATTAATAAGTTGCATAGACCCGGCGGGGAGTAGTCCCCGGATACGCCTTAATTGAAGGCACGATTTATGCGACTAACAATAACAATAACAATAAATGCGCACAATTATTTATCCCATTTCTAAATGATCTAGTCTTTGGTGCAACTTAAATCTGAATCTCATCAGATCCAATTAAGAAAGACTTCAAAATCTAGTTTCTAAGAACCGACACTGACCTTCACTAGCCTGTGGACACTTGTTAGAAGGGGCTACTCCACATATGTCGTCGTAGCCCGCGCGAGTGCATTGTCGTTGATAGCCTGGTTTACAACCCCCCAGAAAAGTCTACGTGGTTTATGAATAGCTCCATACATACATATTAGCTTTGTAACTGTATGTCGAGTCCCTAAAACGCTATGAATCTCAATCATGCGGGTTGTTAATTCCAAGCTTTTTACAGTACGAAACGAGGTTTGGAAAAATTTCGGATTCATCCAGTCAAACAGTTCATGTTATTAATGACTATAAGCTTCTATACGTAATTTTTATTTGATTGTGTATCGTAGTAATAATAGGAAGGCGTATAAAAAAGGTGAGAAATCTAATCTATTCCATGTGTCAAAATGATATAACGAAAACATTTGTGCTGCAGCGTTGCAGAAGGGTAAATAAAAAAAAAAAAGAAAACGTATGTAATCAAAACTATTGCATTAGTTCGCGTGAACATTATTTTTCGTGTGTGATTTAACATTATTTGCTGGTCTTATAAACAAGTAAACTGGGATAGTAGTTGGGAGGTTCAAACTTAAACTATGAATCATGTGTCGCACTGCGTAATGAATCCGCGTAACCTGTCAACGTAATTAAACTCTCTTTTTCCCATGTCTCGCACCAACTGTCTATCTTTATCTTTCTTTCTCTAACTTTGACTCATCTAAAAAAAAAAAACAATATAAAAAGTGTTACTTTCTATCTTGTCCATTAAAACACGTTCTCCTTCTTTTCCTCGAAGAGTTGCTTTTACATTTCATTTGCACTGTTTATTGTATAGCTAAATATAACTGTTTTTAACAGCATTGCTCTTTTCTCAAACTAACTTTTTTTTTCTCTCTTTTCGCTGTTACGTCCTTCGAGCAACTATTCATTGACTTTCTTGCGTTTTGAAGTTCGGTTTCATAATAGGTAACACATGCACGCTCTTCTATCAACAGCCATAGGTATATGTAAGTGTATGTGTGTCTGTATCAGCTTCTGGTTGTATATGTGGATTTCGTCCTGCGCAGAAAGTCCTTCTTGGAAGCACTCCTGCCCTGGAAACGGATTGTATGGACCTCAAGCACTTAAATATTTTCTCACGACAAACCATTTTTAAAAAAAAAATCCGGCTCCTCTATACCAAATCTATCACCTTTTTATCATTGTGGTTGCGATCTTTCCGATACTATTTTTTTTTTTTTTTTTTTGTAGGTTTGTGCCGATATTGTTTTGGAGGGAGGAGAAGGTTAAAATATTGTTTTGATTAACGCTAATGGAGTTTCGTTATTTTTTCTTGGCTTTTTCTCTAACATAAGGGCTGGTTCATAAACCACGTAGACTCATTTTTGAAAATCTCAGACCCCCCTCCCCCCTCGTAGACTTTTCTCCATACATTTTTTTGAAATTTTGTAAGGAGCGTAGACTTTGGTCAAACACCCCCCTCCCCCCAAAAAGTCTACGTGGTTTATGCATAGCCCCTAAGTCATTCTCAGGCCCTCACTACAAGTTTCACTTCACGGTGAAAATGATTTTATGTTCGGTTCGATTTGCACGCTAAATAACGTTTCATCGTGGAGTGCGAACTTGTAATAAAGGTCACAGTATAATCGCTACCAGTATCCAATAGTGACCAATAGCTGTAATTATAATTAATTTTAAGAATTCTAAGTCTTATACGTATATGTATGTGTGTGTGTGTGTGTGTTTGCTTCTTATAATGTTTAGTGGTTGGGTGATCCTGATCGGAGATAGTTTTTCTCACTGAATGATCATAGAAATTAGCGCGAATGTTTCGAATCGAAAGATCACCCCACAGCACGAATTCTACTCACTAAGTGTTAGTAAAAGTAAACCTAAACCTGAATTTGAAGATCAAATAAAACCTATTCTGCATTGAATTGTTCGAGGGAAACACTTACATCAATGTGTGTAAGCCTGCACGGCAGTGGAATTTAGCATTTAACGGAAATGAATGCGTCATCTTTCTTAGAACGCCACAAGTGGAAGACCTTTGAGTATGCTTTGTAAATATGAATGCGCAAGATCGTGCACCGTGCAGGTCCATCAGTTCATTTTTTTTTAACAATTATAGTTAAAAGCACTTTCTAGCGAAATCTTTACCTCTCAGTCGTTTTCTGCGTGGAAAGGGACGAAGCGATCGTTGAGTATGCCTGCATGATGTTCTCGATCGTTCTACCGTTTCCTTTACCATATACCACTGAAGCAGTCTGTGGCTTGGCGATTAAATGTAATCTTTTGTTACTAGATAGATGTATAACTATACTGCTATTAGAGTGATTAGGCGAATATGTCCATTCCCTTTATCAGTTTAGTCAAATATTATAATCCTACGAGTTGTCGTATTAAGCATTACTTGGTTTCTCATTCTTTTGAAGACTAGCACAAATAGGAGCAAATAGTTTCTGGATCTTTCTTTTTGTTTAACAGAAAATGGCAAATGTGTTTTACTTTTTTTCCTTGTTTGAAAAGAAAAAAGAATGACAAAATCAAGTTATACACAAGGATAAAGAGATGTTTGTGGCGTGTGTTTGCTTGTGTGTGGTGAGATCATAAAACCACATACTTCGAAATAAATTCCTACGAGATCGTAAACCTAAAGGCGAAATTGGCTGATTGGCTAAAACAAAATGTAATTGGAATACTAAAGCATGCAGTAGCGTTACTAATGTTTTCATGGTTGTTACTGAGATTAAACTTTTAGGTATTCTGTCATTTATCTTTTTTTTTTTTTTTTTTAATGAAGGTATGTTTGCTAGGAACTGTAGCCCGAACTTTGATTTTCCTTTTCTTGGTAGTTTATAACCTCTACGATATTTACTCATATGAGCTAGCCATATACATGATTAGTAGAAAGTATTGGATAGGTGCAAAAACTAACTGTCGCGTTTGATTTTCTGTTTTCCTTACGTTCGTCCTCTATGGAGGAATAAATCCTTCATGGCCAACCAAATACTAGATTAAGTTCGAATGCTGGTGTGCTTTGCTTTTATTGTTGCTGTTTCTGGCTACAGTGTCTGTGTAATTTCTAGTTGTATGCTCTTATCGCTAGCTTATGATCGTTACCGTTCAAAATTTACCATTTTCTTTCACATGGTTACAATGACATCTGGTTCCTGTTTGTCGCTTTTCTTTTAATTTTTATGTGTAAACCTAAATTTGTGTATTCTAATACGTTTACTGCTAGTATTGACGCAATGTTTATGTACAGTTGATCGTTTGTTGGACTGTTGAAAGTATTCCTTCGTTTTCTGCTGAGGAGATGGATATCGAGCTAGGTTTTTGCTAGTTAGTCAAAGCTGTGTGGTTTCTGTATAAATAGCAAAGCAAAAAAAGAACATGACGGTACTTTTCAATGCTTTCTGTTTATTACAGCACTGTTAGAAGAATAGTCAATGAATATAATAAAGACTGTCCTTAACGGGTAATTGGTTTTTTAAATTCCCATTATTGCAAAATAGACAAGATGGAATATCGATGCAAAAGTTACCACCCTTAGATCAGTTATAAAGCCTTTATTTAATGGAGAAATTTGGTTTAATTTCCGCTGCGATCTAGATTTTGTTTTTGCATAGAGTACCTGTAATTGTATTCGCTAAGTAAGTACGCTATTGAATTTTTTTAGATATACATCACGGAGTTAAGTAGCAGTGTTGGCACACCAAAGAAGAAAATGCAGTGCCTTTTCGGAACGGAATTTATGACATATTCTTTGTACCTATATCTCAATACTGTTGAAATTTATTATTTCAGGATATATATTGCATGTAAATAAATGCGAAGGGGTTTGCATATTTCTTTACAAATGCCACGCCTCTTGAGAAACATAGTAAACAAAGCAAGCCCCTAATAATCCTATCATCGCAGTCGAGTTGCTCCTGCCAATGACCAGCAGCTGTCCCGGCGTTTGTGTTGACGTACAGATTCCTAATATAGGTAGGTATCATCAAACAACAAACTGGTTTCTTCCTGATAGTTCTCCCTTTTCAACTACCACGGAGTCCTCAATATATTGAGGTCGGTCAATGTTAACTACCTGAAAGTGGCTGGAATGAGCGGTCTTATTAATGAATATCATTAAGCGGTTTTGGACCAAAGATAGAATATAATAGTTTTGAGTCGGCAATTTACGAATATTTCAAGTTCTGTCGTAACACATCTATCTTCCCGGCATCTCCACTTTAAATATGTACAAACATGTTTTCCCTCATTTTTCTCGACTAGTCGCCGTGAAAGAAAAAAAATGCCTCCGAAAAGCTAGAAAAAAATAGTCTAGATCCGATGGACGTCAATATCGATGCACAAACTTTTTCCACGTTTGGGAATATGTCATTAACAGCTAGTTCCATAAAAGATGCATCCGAACCGACTCTTCGCTCATTGAAAAGGAGAAAAGGAGAAGGCTGCGCTTAGAAGATTTAATTGAACACTTCTTCTTCCTGTTTTGCTTTGTGTCACGAAGCACATGAGGGGCAGTGACTGAGACTATATGCCCTGAAAAAATATGAAATGAAATTGAACACAACTGCCACTGGAACGCTATTCGCTTTGTCAGCGCCTGCTGAGATTGATTCAGCGGCGACTTAAATATCACTCAAAATCCTTTGGGAGTGAAAAAAAAAACAACGCATGAGTGTAGTATAATTTGAGATTTGTTCCGTAGACTTCGCCATGTTGAAGCAATGTTCCTTTATCAGATCAAAAGTTTTGGCCTTAGAAACGAGCACGGCATTCCAATCAGTATGAACGTTTAAGCAGACTTAGGACAGGGCTTAGGGTTATATAATGGATGAGCTCATAAAATGTGAATAACCCTGATAGGACCATTGTATGCGCATACCGTAGCGTGTTTTTAAAAATAGATTTTAAAATAGAATTCGTTTACTTTCGGGGTTGGAAATGATCCCAAGTTTGTTACAATTGGGTGGTTCAAAGTATCGATTCAGCTCCACCCTATTCAATTAATTCCAACTCCTGTCTTGATCATTCTCCAAAAAAATTGAATTCAATTTGCGTTGCAGACTCGAACTGCCTAGGAAAATATTTAAATTTATATGGGAATTACTACATTGAACAAATGTAGTGTCAAATGTGCTGCAAATTATTAAAAAAAGGTAGGATGAGGACTGAATGGATCTAGGTAGTATGGTTTCAGTCGGAAAACATATACATAAGAAAAAAAAAAAAAAAATAAACATGACAGTGATGTTTGACGGTGATAAGCCAAAAGACTTTATTTTTAATCTTATGTTAAACAACCCTAGGCCAAACGAATTCAAAATCAAACAGACATCCCCAGTATGATAGTATTTTGATCACAGAATTTCTCTCGATCATCGATATACTCGCCTTAATTAAAACTTCATAGAGCCCATTTGAATCAACCGTAGTAGTCAATCCAATATTTTTTGTTTTAAAAAAGCTATTTAACACAGCTAACAGCATTTCTAAAACCCGATTCGATATTCACATCTCCTAGAACATAATGCGCCAGAAATTAAATAAAGCAAACTAAAATCGCGAAAAGAAAAAATAATAACAAACTCACCTCAAATGACACATCGGTTTCCTTACACTTTCCCTCCTTTCTCTACGTCTTTATCCTTCTAGTCTAACCTTTCTTCTTCGCCCGTGTGCAGTGCTGCAGTCGAGAGAAACCCTGCTCACGCGCCGGGAAAAATATCACATCAGGTTGCTTATGACTACGAAACAGAAATTCGTATCTACTACAATCCCTCCCTCTCCTATCTTGGTCTCATCGTCGTTCCTTGCCTCCATGTTACACGGAACCCCTAACTAACACGGTTTTCTTCCTCATCGCTTCCTATATCAACGTCAACAACACCCTCGATCCTACAACCTTTGCGATATCGTTAAAATGACGAAACAGAGGCATGGGTCGCTCGTACACGGCCACTCTCGCAAATATAAGTAACATGCTTATCAACAATCAGATTTCCATCTTTGTTCCTTACATTCCTAGTCAACAACTAAACCGTTGTTCCTTTCATATGAATCGATAGTAAACTAAGAAGAGAAAGCCTTCGTTTATGGTTCTTCTACTGCAACGGTGTAGTAGAATCTATATAAAATCCTAATAACAGCAGACCTGTTTCAAAACATTCATTGCTGTTTGTTTATCAGTAATACTCTCTGAGTATTCTTATAATAGTGTAGTGCCATTATACCTTGCATCCTGGCTGTCGTATCTAGTTTTGATTAGAGTTACTGCTTGCTGCATTCAAGCATTATTGAGGTGGTGACTGCTGGAGTGCAACCGTTGATGTCCTACCTTTGCACTGTTCGTCTACGGAGTCTTCACCAGTGTCGGACGTGGTAGGACTAATTGCAGCTGTTGCAGTCGTTGTTGTTTCAGTAGCCTGTAGAGATCCTCCACTCGATAGGGATCCCCTCCGAGCGCTCCATTATGTACTGTGATTGTTGTTAAATGGAGGGATGTGGAATAGAGGGGATAGGATCTTGTGCGGCAGGTTCGAAATATGGGGAATATGAGGATGATGGAAGTTTACCTGATGGTGGAGATCACTGGGACCGTGGTCCTGGTGTGGAAGGTGCGAGGATATCAGGTGGTGTGAAAGTTGCTGCTGAAGATGGATAGGGATATTGTGCTGCTGTTGCAGTGAAAGATGCTGCTGATGAGTAACAGGAGAATGTTGCTGCTGATGTGCTGTTGGTTGTTGCTGTTGTTGTTGTTGCTGCTGCTGCTGCTGTTGCTGTTGTTGCTGTTGGTGCTGAGCGGGAGGTGTGTGTTGTTGCTGAGGGTGCTGTGGATGACCAGCTGAAGGATGATGTACATGTGCCGTACTCAATATATGGCCGTTGCCCATAGCCGACGAGGATGAGATCACCGATGTCAGTATGGCAGATGGGATATGCATTGGAGGTTGTGACTGACTATGAGGTATAGTGATGTGCTGGGCAATTCCCGGATTGGAGCTCCCATCAATGTCAATTTCGCTCTTAATGTTGATGTGTTCCAACTTCATGCCATGATTCCCATTATTGAGCTCGTTGCATTGTTTGGTGTGCCTCTCGAATTCGAGAATGTTTTCAAACTGCATTTTACAGGTTTGGCAGTTGTAAAGGATCCTGGGGGATGAAAGGAATGCATTTTGAGTATCAATCTTGACCAAGTGATTGTGTTTACAAGGAAATACTTGTGATCAGTATGAACCAAACATTTAATGTTATCATGGTTATCATTTATATGTGTAATTAGTCATCACTCGAGGACTTAAAATACGAAATGCAAAATGATTGAGAACACTTACACCATGACTTGTCCATTCTGCTGTTGCTGCTTGAGCGACTGTTTCTGGTGCACCAGGAGATGTTTTTTCAGATTCGAATATTGCGAGTACGACTTGGAGCACAGTGGGCATGTGTGCGGACGAATTCCGAGGTGCACCATCTCGTGCTTCTTGAGATTGGCACGTTGTGAGAATGCTTTATCACAGCTCTTGCATTTAAACGGTTTTTCACCTAGATTGGGTTGAGAGGAAGTTTAGCATAAACAGCTCAAATCTTACGTTAGAAGAAAGGTGAAACGGATGAGCATCAAATCGAACTCGATTTTGAACTGAAAATATCTAATCGTCGATTGATATCGACTGGTAAATCTGTTCTTTGCGAAGTTCCATTCAAATCTATCCGCTTACTGTTAGAGGTGAAACCCGATCTGATGCTCATCAACGGTAACAGACACAGAAGTGAGTGATATTAACGAAAAAAAAAATTCTAACAAAAAAAGGTGGTATCTAAGTTATGTTAAACTCTGATGTACAAAGAAATGGTGAGAAAAAAGTGTAATGGGATTAAGTAAGCTATTATTTACCAGTGTGCAGCATCTGATGCTTGACCATGTTAGCCTGCTGGGCAAAAGCCTTATCACAAGTCGGACATTTGTATGGTTTAATTCCTGCACAGACCCGAAGCGATTACCGGAAATTGATAAAGAAATTGCAATTATAAACAAACGGCCTCGCAGTTAGGCGTCAGGGACTGTACTATTACCGCTGTGCAGCATCTGATGCTTGACCATATTGGCTTGCTGTGCGAACGCTTTGCCGCATACTGAGCATTTGTAGGGTTTCACTCCTAAGCAGAAGAGAAGGAAGATTTTGAAATTTCATGGAGCTCTTGCTTGTATCTTAATCGTGAAAAATTACCAGTGTGAAGCATCTGATGCTTAACCATGTTAGCTTGTTGAGCGAAAGCTTTGCCGCACGTGGTACATTTATATGGTTTAATGCCTGGGGAACGCGAGAAAAGGAAACCTAAAGTTTATCAAGTTTATCGGAATTGAGTATTGTTTTGTGATGCTTATTCGTTTCTACCTTGACGATCTAGTATTGAGAAAAAAAAAGAGTTTAAAATGTCTATTTACCAGTATGAAGCATCTGGTGCTTAACCATGTTGGCTTGTTGGGCGAATGCTTTGCCGCATGTGCTACATTTGTATGGTTTTAGCCCTGTTGAGGTGATGTGAGGAAAGAGATAAAAACATGATTTAACTTAACCTTTCTAACTGATCATCGCATGTTTTAATCTATTCTTCTTAGATAGTAGCTGATAACATAGACCATTTCAGTATTCATAAAAAATGTTTGCATTTAATCGAGTCATTCAAAACATCTCAAAATGCGTTTGTAAAGCAGGATAGGCCAAGGATTTTGTCCCCACTGAACGTTTTATTTATGTTATTCAACGATTTCTTTTGCAGCCATCCGGCGACTTAGTTATTGACAGCCATTTATCATTTTAAGTGCAGTTTAAAATCATTTGAGCTGAATCAAATTACGTTTTATTATAAAATTACTAGAGTGTTGATAGGCTTTAGAGCAGTCTCTCGTAAGAACGGGCACTGCGAATGTGCTCTTATTGAGCATTTAACAAACATTAAAAATGTCTTTTGGCATTGAGCAGTCTACGTGATTAGCATTTGCGTGTTGTAGTATTTTGTATTCATGAGACTTTGACAAATGATCGGACACAGAATATAGAAAAAAAAACACTTGTTTTATCCCCAGTTGAAATATTTCGAGCTATGGATTTTATCAGCTTTTAATGCCACAATTACCATTCCTGTTATTTTAAAACGTATAGAGCATTTGAAAACTTCAACGGTTATTTTCTCAATACGTTAAAAATGGCCATGGGAATAATATGCGAATAAGGGCAGTATAGCTGTTCAAGCAATTAGGCTTCATGTCAATTACGCAGGATATTTATGGATATGTTGCATTGTACGAAATCTTGAATCATTCTAAGATCGCCGTAGTTGGTTCCTGCATGCTTCTGATAGCTATATTTTCACATAAATTTCACTTTTCCCTTATTTATGTGACACTAATTTACTATATCGACAATTGAAGAAATCGAATTGCGACCGTCACGAAAAGTGGTCAGGTTTTGAGCGTTTCTCTAAAGATTTTCAAAAATAATTTCACCAATCGATCGGAAATATTTCTACGCATCGATTCCAATAGATTGTTTATTTAAGGCCACATACTATTTAAAAAGTCATAAATGTTCAGGCTTGTCTTGAAAAATATATTAATTCAAAGAATATTGTATTGTTCAATTAAAGTGGCTTACATTTAATAGCGTAGTCCTACGTCATCATTTCGAAAAACCAAAATGAGGCGGTACCTTGTAGTTTTTCAATCTTTAATCGATAGTACGTTCCCAGTATGAAGAACAAAACAAGAACTAACCAATGACATTTTTTGTTGTCATTGATACAGTCAATTTATTTCCTCAAAACGGAGTTAATTATTTTGAAATTTCAAATAATAAAGCAGTCATATAACAGCTCAAAAACATTTTTATCTATTGTAAAATGTTTTGATATTTGTTTCATATTTCGTTCTGAGCGTGGAATTTTAGTTTTTTTTTTTGATAATATTTATCATTTAAAGAAATCAATTTTTTTTTTAAATTTTATTTTGATATTATAAAAACAAGTTTATTATATTAATCTCATTGCTCCTTATATTGATCCTACGCTGAGTCAAGAGATTGGACAGTAGATAGATTGATATTTTTTCGTTATAATATTTGCTTACGTTTAATAACAAATCGCAATAAATTATTTGTTATTCCTACTCTTATATCAATCAAACCAACAACAAGTTGAGATTTTCTGATATCCTTTTCTCATAGCAAAACTTGTTATTGGTTTGATATTTTTATCTGCTCGGGATAGGTCACAAGAGTGTTCGAAACCCTCGCTGAAACGAAAGTAGAACCTAACGTGTAATATGCCTTGTTGTATAGAAAGATTTAGGACTTTGTAACCGTTCAGTGAATTCTAATAAAAAGAATTCAATCAGAACTTATCAATGTAAACTGGTTGAGCATTTCTAAAAACATTTAAAATAATAATTGAATGTTTGCTCGTGTCAGATCGGCTGGAGATAACTTAAAAACAATTGCATAGTTTTGTCTGATGGTTCGCTGTACATTTCAATCGATCGTTCGGTGATGTAATTGTATTAAGACAATTTATAAAACCCTTATAAAGTGTAGGTAAAAATTGGAGGAATTTTACCTGAAATTAGCTAATGTTTATGCCGGCAGAGTTAGTATGGGCCAGGCGGTATGGGCGCGTTCTGACAACTTGGTCGTGTTTCATGTGTGAACAGGCTGCCACATCAACGTTCAAAAGTGCCTGAACTAAATGACCAGCTTGTAATGATCACTTGAAGATGCAATAATCATTTCCGTGATATTCCCAAATGTGGTACGTAGTAAAATGTCTCTTATCTTATAAAACGTGATGCAATTGATAAATAAACGTGATGCAATTGAGTACACGCGTGAAAACTTATCGAGAATGATCTCTCAAATGCATCCGTCGAACCATTCTGAACGGCCGTTGTGAGAATATCACCATGAACATCTCACATGCTCATTGCATGTTACCAATTACTAATGCCTTCTCTTCTATCTCTTTTCTCCCGTTCTCTTCCCTATCCCAGAACCGCGAGCAACACCACGTGTCAAGTACGTCGTGGAACTATATCTGAATCGCTGATTTATGCTCTTCAAAAGGAAACACCAGGAATACCACCTCGCGATTGTGAAGGAGTCTGGATGTGGACCGGGTGGATCCAGCAAAAGGTTTTCAGACACTAGAGAGGAGGTAAGTGCTCTCAAAAATGCGGTAATTGTTATCAGTTTTGACCCTACATCAAAGTAAGATTTAATTTATACATGAAGAACGGTATATAGCCCTAACCAATGTTACTTTCAGCAAAACATTCTAACACAAGGTAAGCAATCAAATGACCACGAAAAAATGTATTGTGTATATGTGTTATAAATATCCATTACATAACACATAACGGGGAAAGGGAAGGACCATCAGGGCACCCTAGATTAATCCGAAAAAAAAACAGCTCTAAAAGTCTTTCAACGGTATTCCGTGTGATCAAAGCATTCAAGGAGCATCAGACGAGCAAGCGGAAGGATAGTAACGGCTGGAAACGCAAGACAGCAGTTGCGGCGAAGGAAGATATTGAACCTTTTCAAGCACCGTCCAATCTTTCGGTTCAGAGTGCAGCAAAGATGACTTATCTTTCATCATCATACTGAGTAAAGAATAATAGAACGTGGTCCAACACGTATACAAAGTTCGGAAAGCGCCGAACCAGAGCAATAAGCAAAACACGGAGGCCAGAACCCGCACAAATAAGGTGTAACGGCCTTAGCTCACCATACCAAGGGTTATGGACGAAGAGACGTATGTTATATCAAGGCCGACACCAAACAGATGCCGAGACAAGAGTTCTACGTCGCTATAAGTTCTGGAGACCGTGCGGAAGACAAAACTGTCCAATTTCGCCAAGAAGTTTCTTGTCTAGCAGGCGATCTGTGGATGTGGTAACATAAATCAGCCCTTCATCACATCTGATACCATTAACGGGCAAATTTACAAGATTGCTTATCTCCCAAATCGCCTTCCTGAAGTCCCAGGGTGGGTAGACAATGTTTTTTTTTGTCGGATTCGACATCTTGCCATTACACGCCCGACCAGAAACTTCGTCCAATCGATAAATACTGGGTCAAACTTCGCAAAAATGCCGAACTCAATTTGAAAAAGAACCACTGGGAAATCCAAGGGATTAAATCCTAAGTACATAAAATGGTTTTACACAACAGTAGTGCGTCAAATAATGACCTACCTTCCGTGTGTGGTGGCAGAAAGGACCAAATCCGGTTCAAACGAAATTAAGGGGATGTGCCGCATGGCTGTGCTGTGATCGTTTTCATCAATTCCTGCCGCACTCGAAGCTATATTTGACGTGGCACCATGTGACTTGTGCATATTGCTGGGTACTTGATTTATGGGATACAAGTCCTGTAAATTGTAACTCCACTCACACTAAGTTGCTACCACATATGATTTAATGGGACAAGTACATACTTGATCCTAGTGATTTAAAACTAAATTGTAGTTTTCCATATAAAACATTTTCATCAGATTCCCCTTATGAATGAATGGACCTCTGGTTATATAGAAATAATTATATCTAACTAGCTGAACCCGGTGCGTGCGCTGCTACGCTTGCAACTAAATGAAGGAAAATTTAATATAACTGGCACGTTTATGGTTTTTTTTTTCAAAATGAGTTTTTTTTTTCTTGAATAAGCAGGGGTTCAAACTTCTATCAAAACATGTTTCTTACCAGAGAAATACACGTGTTTAAGTAACCTGGATAATTCTCATTTTTGGTAGAAATTTGTGTTTCATTTGTATGGGAGCCCTCCCTTCCAGAGGGGAGTGGTTTCTCAAACCACCATACAATCACTGCCTTCAAAACCCCCCACATGCCAAATTTGGTTCTATTTGCTTGATTTGTTCTCGAGTTATGCAGAAATTCGTGTTTCCTTTGTATGAGAGACCCCTCTTTCAGTGAGCGGAGGAGTCTCAAATCACAATAGAAATATTTCTTGGCTTTGAAAACCTCCACATGCCAAATTTGGTTCCATTAACATGATAAGTTCTCGAGTTATTCAGAAATTTATGTTGCATTTGTATGGCAACCCCCCTCCCACCCCCTTTCAGATGGCGGAGGAGTCTCAAACTTCCATAGAAACATTTCTCTCCTCCAAAAACCTCCACTTGCCAAATTCGGTTCCATATGCTTGATTAATTCTCGAGTGATGCACAAATTTGTGTTTCATTAGTATGAGAGCCCCCCTCTAACAGAGGGCGGAGGGACAATCCATACAATAAACGTGGCCATAAGGGGGGGGGGGGGGGGTTGGATTATAAAAAGTCACTTTTTGCGTGACATAATTAATGGACGTTCCCTTAGACAATAATTGATGCGGTAGGTTCATTCTCGATAAAATAGTCTAACTGGTTCACTATATATGTGCCAATCAAGTATGGCATCTCTGCTTGATTGAAAGTTTTAGTACAACTTCTATGATAGCAACAATGGAATTGTATTAGAGTGAGGCTTATTGTATACGAAAATAACTTTGGAATGCTTGCGTTCTTGGAATGGGCTATTTGAGTTGCAATAGAGCTATCGGCTTCTAATTTCCGGGTCTTAACTTTTTGCAAACATTTATACGAAGAAAATGTGTCAGGGAGATTTGATACATAATGCGACTGCTAGCCAGTGGAGTTGGATTGTAGAATACACACATACATAAAACTTAAGTAAATTCTCTGCACCAAATATGTGTGGTTTCTAAGATTAGTGTCATAAAAAGTGTAGTAGTGATGCAAGTCAGTAATAATGGTTTCTTCTTCTTTCTTGACTCTTCAAGCTTATTACTCACCACAAAAGATTATTTCTTGCTCTTAACTTAGACTGTGTTCCAATTCGCGAATTAATTTTAATTTTCTCTTTAACTTGACAGATGGAAAATAATCGATTAAGTCTGCTACTCGAGCTAACTTATTTCTGACAGACGGCAACTCAATTTTGACAGACACCTTATCAAAAGCATGTTGAACAATAACATAGGGATTTTAATCGATTAATCGATTATTTTTCAGCTGTCAAGTATAAGTAAAATTAAAATATATTCATGAATTGGAACACAGCCTTAGTGTTCTAGATGCATCACAGTTATTGTTTGAGAGCTTTCGATGCCAGGCACCATTTTTGCAGTATATGATTGTGTGGCAAGTACAAACATAATCTTCATAGTCATAGCTCATGGAGTTGAGACCCAGCCACTTCCAGCATGGTGTTGCTTTGTAGCTGCACCTCCGCCAACTCAACTAAGGATGAAACTATAATAGTTACCGATTGTGAATTCCATCTACTATCACCTCAAACACTAGTTAAAAATGTAACAATTGTGTATTTGTATTTATAGAATCTGATTTTTGTTTAAATTTTCTATTTACTTTTTCAAAAAACAACAGCTCAAATCTGACATTTTTATGGAAACATGTAATTTTGATTTGTATTTGTATGTTTTTCGATACATGATATACTAGAGTTTGAGGAAAATGGCACACCTTCATAAAAGAAAGCTATTTTTAAATGGATTTTAGACCCGTAGCGCTGGTAGATCACCTTTTCGTGGTGTGTTACGGGGTATCAGATCTACCACCGAACCCTAGTCCGAATTAATTCAAACTAGGGAACATATTTGTTTTTGTAGTGAAAGGAACGTATATTAGTCCTTATTACATTTTATGTCTTGTGAAAAACGACAATACTCGGATTGACCCACCGAGGATGAGCTTGGAATACGGAAAACATGATTAGTCTTCATTTATGCGAATTCTCATTTTCTATTTGATGTTCTAGAGTTTGAAGTGGTTAGGACTAGGATTCTGATGCATGGTCAGTATCGGAGTCATTGATTGTTTTGTTTGCAATGAATCTGGTTTGAACCGATAAAGGGGCGCGCCTTTGAAGAGTGCTGTCACTCACAAAGGGTTTAAATAGCGGAAACTTTCAAAAAAACTCGATACATAGACAACAAAACAAACAAACACACTCAGATTTTTTTACCGAAATCTGTAAAATTTTACCGAATTCTCAACAGCTGAACGTTCGGTAATCCAATTTAACGGATTTCGGTAAAATTTTACCGAAATCCGGTAATTTTTTTACAGATAACTGTAAAATTTCACCGAAATCCGTAAAATTGGATTACCGAACGTTCAGCTGTTGAGAATTCGGTAAACTTTTACAGATTTCTGTAAAAAAATCTAAGTGTGAAGACAACTGTAAAAAACACCGAATACTTCATCATTTCTCAATAGTGATGAAGTAACTCGACATGCACTAAACAAGGATACGGGATATACTACAATAGATCAAATTACTGGTCGCAGTGGTTTATGTCCCGAACAGAGGAAGAAAATGGATTTAAAGATTAAAACAGTCTTCTTAAATGATCTATGTAATAATGATTCACATTATGTTGTGAATGTAGTTTGAATGTTAACCTCCAAAACCCTTCCCAAAAGTATTAAGATAAGTATTAAGCTTCAACGAGGAAGCAATATTGGATTCATATTGTACGGGCTAGTAGTTATAGCGGAAACTGTTTACCAACATTCAACATCGAGAACATCTCATACAAAGCGAACCTAAGCTGTATAACAGCATTTTTCATCACAATAATAATTTCAACTTCAACCATGGCAAAAATCACAATTAACCATCGAAGTGAGACCAAAATCGCCTGGGACGTTGTCATCAACGAAATGGTTTCTAAAACAACAGCTTTCAACTGACGAACACACTAGTTTTCAAACATCGCTCGTCGAATCAAATTTCCTAACACGGTTCGAGGAACAAAGATTTAACCCTCTTCTACGTTCGCCTTCTTTTAGTTTTGTATTAAGATGAATGTTTCCCAATATAACATGATAAGGAAAGTTACATTCTGAAAGTGACAACGTGATTGAAATGATCACCCCATAGCGTGCTGTTCGCAAAAGGCCTTCTGAAGTCTTATTTTCGTGACATTTACAACATTAAACATAAAGCAAATAATGATATGAAAGGAAATCAAATATTACCGGTGTGGAGCATCTGATGCTTCATCATGTTCGCCTGCTGGGCAAAAGCTTTTCCACAGGTTGGACATTTGTACGGTTTGACTCCTGCAATTTGTCGGGGTTTTGATTCGTTATTACAGATCGTGCATTCATTTGAGGCGGTCGATAAAAGAGAGAGAAAGAGAAACAATGAAGAAAAAAACATAATTACGGGAAGGCACAAATCATGAAGAGGGAAAAAAAAGAAAATAGAAAGCACAATATGTTAGTTTGAGAAAGTGAAATCGAAATTTCTATATTTTTTTATAAATTTTACTGCGTGTTGTTTTAACTATTTGATGGATTTTTTATTCGATAAACATAAAAGTGTACTTTGGTTTTCTTTGTTCGAAACATAACGAATTAAGATGCTCATCCGCGCGGGAGACTTTTAGTGGTTTTCGTCTGAATGTTTAACACAGGTGAGAAGAGAGATCTTTGATATTCAGTAATCTAGTCAACTTAAGCGTTCTAACATTTACCGGTATGAAGCATCTGATGCTTGACCATGTTTGCCTGCTGTGCAAATGCCTTGCCACACGTGGAACACTTGTAAGGTTTTACTCCTAAAAGAGGATGTGGGGAATTTTCGATTGTTTTTTTTTCAAGATTTGCAAAATATTGGAAGGAAAAATGGGAGAAACAGATGTTCGAATATTAGTGTATTCTCCAGACGAAAAAATCTCGGTTTGTCGAAAGTTTTTATTCGGAGGGACAGAGTGGAGTTCTATTCAATACAACGTAAACTTGGATGACCTACCAGTATGCAGCATCTGATGTTTGACCATGTTGGCCTGTTGGGTAAAGGCCTTGTCACAAACAGGACATTTATAGGGTTTCAAGCCTGCAAGAAGGGAAAGGAGAGTTAGATTGTCTGACAGTCAAACATTCAATAAAACTTTGAAACGGGAAACGTGGATGGGTGCGAGGATCTATTGCTAATAGGGATGGATTCATTGATGTTGTAATTCAGCGACATTTACCGGTATGAAGCATCTGATGTTTAACCATGTTGGCGTGTTGAGTAAAGGCCTTTTGGCACACTGGACACTTATAAGGCTTCAAACCTGCAATGTTTGCCATTGGTGAAACGAGAAAAGAAAAATAGAGCAAAATTCAACTTTGTCAACTTTGTCACCGTTTATAAAATGAGATATCGATAAAGGATGATTATAACCAAGTGAGTGGAAAAAGGAAACAAGAGAAAATGTTCGAATTATCAATGTAGTCTATTGAAAATTAAACAAATGGAAATGATAGTTGTCGATAGAAAAAGGATTATACAAGAAAAAGAACGTTAGACAATAAGCAATTATAATCACGTACCTGTGTGAAGCATCTGATGTTTTATCATATTGGCGTGTTGAGAAAATGCTTTCTGACAGACGGGACACTTGTAAGGTTTAAGTCCTGGAATTGAAACAAAACGTACAAACTGAAGTAAGTAAAATAAGAAACGTCTAATTAAAGTTGTTTGATAAAGTGAACGGGTAGGAACCAAAGGACTGGGCGAACGGGATCGTAAAGAGATGAATAAAAGAAGCTAAGGGTGGTTTATTTGAATTAAAACTTCTATAAACCTATGAATGTTTGTTTAAGCAATATAAAATATGGGACAATCAAGTGTGAACTTAGATTTACCGGTATGGAGGAGCTGATGTTTCAACATATTAGCCTGCTGTGTAAAGCACTTTTCGCAGATTGGACATTTGAAAGGCTTCAATCCTGATTTTCGTAGTTTGTGTGATGTGAACAAAATCGGAAAATAGAGAAGAGAAAATAGAGCATTGCTTAGAGAAAGTGTGTCATCTGCTTTCTTTGATTCATCTCTGACAATTGGTCGTGGATTATGAGCAGATGTAGATGAAATTTTCATTAATATTAAATCTAGTGAATATCGGCACGGTGTACCGAATGTAGTGGATTCTTTTAGAATTGTCATCATGGAGAAATAACAGTTTGTTGTAGCATCTGTAGGGACAAGTGTACCAGCCCAAAAAGTAACATATTTGTAATGCAACTTAACTAATCACAAATTAAAATTGGTTTTTCTATGCAGTACTACTGTAAGTTCTGTGCGAGATTTTTAGTTATTTCTTAAAGATAGTCATTGAAACGAACGAGGTCAGTAGATGACTCTAGCAGTAAGAGCTGGTCGATTTTGACATATCCAAAACGTCATGAACCAAGAGGCACGCCCGAAACATCCTCTCGTTCATTTTTATTACTGTCCCTTTTTTTCTCAGGGAAAAGTTATTCAATTTACGTAAAAAGTGGATCTACTAACTTTTTGAGTAGATCCACTTTTTAAGAAATCTGAGTAACCTTTCCGTGAGAAAAAAAGGTACATTAATATAAATGAAAGAGAGTGTGTTTAGAGCATTTTTTTACTTAGTTCGTTTATTTGTAAGGCTCAGACGTGTGTGACACTTTGCGGAGCCGATATTCAATTTGTGTTTAGAGCATGTTAGACATATGTTAAACAAAATGACAATTGTTTGGCACAAAATAAGACATTTTCACACAACCAGAAGTACATATATAATGCAAAAATAAAATGACTAATGTGTCAAAGCGGTTTGTTTACCATACTCTAACCTTGGTTCATGACGTTTTGGATATGTCAAAATCGACCAACTTTTACTACTAGAGCCATATACTGCCGTGAAACGCATATCACTCCCACCTTTGCTTGCTTTCCTATTCATATGGGACTGATATGCGTTTCACGGCAGTATACTGACAAACAGCGGAAGTTAGTTGCGCACCTAATAATTTTGAGGTCAACATCAAATGAAAATCAATATTTGTTTTCACTTAACTATTGCTAAATTTATCAAGCATTTAGTTTCACTCTTGCTGTAATGTTGGGTTCACTTTTCCTAGAGAAAAATAGTTTTGTTTCCATTGCCTCTGCAGAAAATCAAGTTGGATACTCATTTTGCTATCAACAGAAAAAATATATACAGCAAATTGACTTTTTAGTTTGTTCTCACTGATAGCAGGATCAGAGTGTGTATTGTTTAGCAACCGTGTAAAGTTAGAGGTCATAAGTGAGTTTATTTTTCTTATTGAGTCTGTTTCCTGCAACCAAGTGCCAATATCTAGAACTAGATTTTAGAGGAAAATACCACAACTGTGCCAAAGTGAATTTTGATTCGGTGTGCAGGCTTAGTTTGTAAATTAATCGGTGCAAGAAGAGTGTATTAGAAATAGATATCATGTTACTAACGGAAGGTTTCCGACGGCAGCAGCTGCGGGTCCAGCAGGACTTGGCCATCTAGGACATCGAGGAGAGCTGGTTTGCAAAGCAACAAATAATTTATCTCTACCATATTTTGAAGACAATATCTAATATCCTGTTTTATTTTGTCTATTTTGTTTTGTTTTGTTTTTCGTTATGCTTGTCTATTTTCAGTCACATTGGAGCAGTCTATTGCTTTTGGCGGATAGTGTAGGTATGTACTTTCAGCGTATCGTTAACCAAAACGAACCCTGCTGCTAACCTTTCCCAAACTATCCAACATCCCAGTGATTTCTCGTGGAAGTGCAGAGCATTTCTCGGCTTCAAAGCGAGTATCACGTCAACACGTTCCTTCCTATTCCCTACTTGACCAGCATTCGGGCACGGCCGGCGCCGGTATTGCTTTATAATGGGTCACCCGTTTTTACACATTGAAGATGTATGTTTGTCCCAAACATCATCTGTTGGTTCTTTGTGCAAATACTGCTGATCTGGCAATAACGGAATTGCATCCGTGGGCGGCCAATCATGCTCATGCTCATGCTCATGTTCTCACTGATAGCAGGATCAGTTTTAAATATGATGTCACAGGAATAAATGTTTACTTTCATTTTTTTTTATATTTTAATCGTTAAAACGACCAAAACGTCAGCATTATCACAACATCATAATTAGTTTTCAATTTCAACCTCTACTCGCGCACATTACTATACGGGTACTCCCTTAGCTCAGTTAGTAAGGACGCAGCTACCTCCATGCTGGAGGTAGCTGGGTTGTAATCATAGTCTGGCGTAGGAATTTATCGGTGCCATGTTGATCAAGACCAATCGTAGAATCGAGTAAGCTGACAATTAGCCGCCCGAGAAAAGTCTAATATCATAAAGATAGCAATTCGAAAACTTATTTTTTTATAACTACCCAAATGAAATCAAAATTTGATATCAAATTTAATTTTCATCTTGTTGTAATCTTACGTTCATAATAATAACATGTTCTGTAAATGTTAAATTTGTTATACCGGTAGAGTAGACAAACTGGGGCTGGCAATATCGTTTACGAATAATTTCATTCCATTTAAATGTTTGCTGCACTAGTCAATCTAAGGCCAATAGTAAGGGAGAGGTGACTCGCCACATGTTCAATGATCGCCATGGGAAGGATTAAGAGTTAGACACAGGTAGGTTGTTGGACGGTGGCCACTATGCTGGATAATGATTCAATACTGATAGTATTATGCAAAGGGGCCCCTTGTAGCTCAGTCGATAAAAGCGTAGCTACAAAGCAAAATCATGCTGAAGGTAGCTGAGTTAGATTCCGGGTTGATCTATTATTTTGTAAAGGAAGAATCGACTACCTGTTAGACTGTTACGTTTTTTACCTTGTTCTCAGGTTTTCACTCCCCATCGAAATTATATTGTCTTCATCCTCAATACTGTCATTCTACGCACACTTGTCTCAAAGCATCATCCACACAACAATCAAAACTCAGACCAATTTGTCCCATGATTATCAGATGATTAGCAATGACTTGTCGAGTTAAACATTGAAACTAAATTCATTAATGGCTACCACCATCTGTCGGATGGTGAGATATGAGCAAAAACATTCTAAAAAGTTATCACCAATCTACAGCCTACGCAACAGGATTGTTAGGTTGCGTTAGGATTATGTCATTCAACTTATCAAAAGCTACTGAAGAATCATCTTCTTCTTTCTAACCAATTCAAGCTTTTTTCTTTCACAGTTTATTGCTTGCTCTCAACTTTGTGTTCTAAATGCACTCCCATAGTTATTAATTGAAAGATGTCGATGTGAGGTATATTTTTGCAATTAGAAAAATTTTCCACTACGAAAAGTTCGTAGTAGACCAGACCAGGAATCGAATCAGCTATATCCAGCAGAATCGTCTGCCTATTTGAGCTATTTCGATCACCCTTACCTTAGTCAGGCTAAGGTCTCTGCTTTACACCTTCGATTGACCACATTTCCTATGTTTTAATGGAATTATTGATTACTTATATGTTAATTCCATAGTTCATGTTGAAAAACATGACTCGAACAAGTTTTCCCAATAACGTCTTCACATTTGCCATGAGACAAATTGACCTGAGTTTAGATTTTGTGTGTATGATGCATTAGGACAAATATGCGTAGAACGGCAGAATAGTTTCTGTGCAAAAATCACCTAATTAGCCTTTAGAATTTCGGGAAGATATTGGCTTTCGTGTTTGCTTTATATCATTGTTTTTGAAAGTGTTATTCGAAAAGCGTAACTTCGAGACAATAACGGAAACGTACATCAGACTAAAGGCCGTAGCTAGCTGGGAAGATTCACGAGAAAAAAATGTTAGCCTCCCATCTCGAGGCTTTCGTGTATCTGCTTTCATTGATGACCGACTTGTACAGGAAACAGGGCGCGTTTGGCGTTCAATTTGAAGATGACTCCGGTGTACAGCTGAGGCCTTAGCCTGACTCGTAAGGTAAGGGCGAACGAAATATCTCCAATAGACAGACGATCCTGTCGGAGATAGGTGGGTTCGGTTCCTGACCTGCTCTACAAATTTTCGGCCTGGTTTACGAAATTTATGTTCTGGGTAATGTAAAATGAAAGAAAGAATCAGCAAATATGGCGGTAACCATATTTGTAATCTGGGTCCAATTTCACCTTTGTTCAAAATAGAGCTGGTGTATTAGACTTTATCAATTTAATCTCATCGACTTTCTTATCTTTTATATACAATGACAAGAAGCAGGTTTGACTGTATTTTTAAACCTCAAGATGATAGTTTCTATCGCTTCCAAGGATTCGAAAGTGATATAGTAAGAGTGTAGACTAAACCTTATTTTAAAAGAGCAGAAGTCGATGAGGACAAACTCATGAGGTGATGTAGTGGTAAACTTGACTGCTATATGGCGTTCCAGTGAATCTGTGTTCAATTTCAACCGAGGTCGATAAGATTTTTGAGGCGAAAAAATGCCTGGTCACGTTTTCCTTCGGAAATGTTGATAAGTACGATATTTAGGGAGGAGATGCCTCTCTTCGGTGCAACCTAAATAAATAAAAAGAAGCAATCGATAAGGACTAATTCGACCTTATCCCTGTTCTATATTTAATTCTTTAACTTTAGAGTAAATCTGAAAGCGAGCAAACGGCCAACTTAATGTTGACAGTACAATTGAACAGTCATTTCTTTTGTCTGACACTCAGGGATTTCAGAAAAGACTGGGAATGTCGTGGCATTTACCATACAGGCAAAATAAATGGCTTCTCGATACTTCCACTAATGCAGATTTAGTTATTATCGTAGCTAGAGACGTAAACACCAGTTTATTGGGTTGGTTATGTATAGTGCTACTTCTGTTATATCATTGTGTTGCTCTCTAGTCGTGACAAAAAAAGCCATCTAAAAGATATCCGAGAGATAAGTACATAGTCGCCATGCTTTACAGTATCAAGTTAATAACTCACTAACTTTTTAAAATCAATCAATATAAGTGTACAATAAAAAGTGTCTTCTTTTCGGTACAATAAAAGTGTTTAATCTAATCTTTGCTACTCGATGTTCAGCTACCTGGGAAGTTGCTACGAAGAAATTTCTAAATTTCTAAGTCTTTTACATTTCAATATTGAATTCTTAATGTAATCATCAAACATTGAGACTGAAATGAGTCTGTTGATGTTGACAAACAAATCAATAAAAAAACATCAATATATTGGTATAGTCCTGAAGGACGCTCAACAACAAATGTAAGTGAGTGAGACATTTGTACTTTGTATGTCGTATTGCAAGTTTTCTGCATAAGTATGATAACAAACAAGGCAATGCCATCATTCATGCTCGTAACAGCTTTTATCGTTTTGCCTAATAAAACTAATGTCACGAAGTATGAAATCAAATCTGATTTTGCAAAATCTTATCATTATCGTTATATTTTGACAGTTGATCGAATAATCCCAATTTTCCACAAAATACAATATGATCCTCATAAGGAACACCACAGGCGCTTGTTTCAATGGGTAAAGTGACATAGGGTTTGTTTTTAAACTATTCTAGGTGGCCGACTCGCCCCATGACATTCAATTATGACCATTGAAATGTATGCTTAAAATTCATTCCAACTTACCATTGTGAACCAGATCGTGCCGCTGTAGATTGGCCAATTGTGTGAAACCCTTATTGCAAATCTGGCATACAAATGGACCTGTAATGAAATGATACGAAAATTCCAATTAGCCACGGGCCATTCTAAGCTGCAGAACGTTCATGTATCCTTACGGTCGCCAGTGTGAGCCTTCGTGTGCTTCCACATGGAACTATGGCTGGGGAACTCCTTGCCGCAGATCTCGCATTTAAATTTATTCTCCGTCAGATGTTTGGTCCGATGCTGTTGCATCTCTTCCATCGAATCAAAGCGCTGTCGGATTATTGTTTGCGTTGTACGCGCAATTCACATGTGCGTGTGAAAGAACATAAAATGAAGAGAAAAAATATGTAGAGAACCGAGACTCAATCGAACTGACGATCTGATAGGAGAAGCTGTGCGGCTTGGAAATCTGTGCTCACATACCTACACACTACTCCTTGGCTACGGTGTAGGAGAAAAGGGTGCATAGGTAAAGGCGCGTGTAGTGCAAGAGGGAAAAGGAACGAGAAAAGGAGCAATAAGGCTGTGACTCAAGAACAGGTTTCTTCTCGGAGCTGTGTTTGGACCAACTCAATAACAAAGGAATACATGTTTTATGTTATGACGGGAGACTGGAACTGCTTGAGAGGCATGCGGGGGTTGACTTTTGAGGAGGGTCAACATTTAGGTAAAAGGATTGACGGCGATGCTTGGGATTCTGTTGTTGCTTGTGTAGACTTTTAGTTCTTACCTTTCTGCATTGTGGACATTTGATCTTATTCAGATTGATTAATGTGTTCCCAAGCGAAAGTGACACGGCCAGCGAATGCTTATTGTCGACCATCGGATCCTGGCTGAGCATTTCCGTTCGGGCAAGCTCAATCTCTCCATCCTCGAAAGTTGGTTGCTAGAAAAGATACGATATCATGTCAACACATTACTCATCTCACATTTGGGTTCATAAACCATGTACTCATTTTTGAAAATCTCAGAACCCCCCTTTATACTTTTTTCCATACAATTTTTTTAAATTTTGTATGAAGCGTAGCCTGTGATCAAATCCCCCCCTCCCCCCCAGAAAAGTCTACGTGGTTTATGAATAGCCCCTTTATGTATCTTATCACGATGGACTAGTCGTGCCTTAATATTTTACGAATTTCACCAAACGTTTTACCATTGTTAGCCAAACATCAAAAACGAGCCCTCCATCATAGACACCCTGATTTTCTCAAAATCTTTTCACGCAAATAAATCGTTAACATCTCACTATATATTGACAGGCTTGCTCTACAGTATATATTACTTTATGTGACGATAACGGTCAGTGCTCGAGTACTTTTACGATACTATCGATGGGTAATAATTATTCAGAGATGCTTTCAACCAATTTGATTACTTAAAACGACAAATTTTGTAGGTGCACTTCGAAAATGCTGCTTCTTTGCACTCAACCTAGGTGAACCTCTGTTTGTATTTGAGAAGATTGTTGAGTAGTTTCTGATCACTCTACTGAATAATCAACGTATATCAGAGATGCATTTTTACTTGCTGTACTGCCGCTGGACGCATAATTGTCCTATAATACAAATCATCAACTTCGAAAAAAAAATCCCAAGTCGATTTTTTTCCATTTGAAAATAAACCGCATATTTGTCCAACTAGGGAAACTGCCCCTATATTAATCTCATTGTTCCTATATTCATCCTACGATGAATCAAACAATTGGGCAGTTGAAGGATCGGTTTCGTTTTCGTATAATGTTTGCTTACGTTAAATAACTACAACAAACATTACTAACTAATCCTGTCACGTGTATATCGTTTTATTTCAAGTAGGATGAATTGCAAAGTGATGAGATTAATATAGGTACATCTTCCCTATAACAATATTTCAAGTGAAAAAAATATGCTTATCGTTTCTATTTTTCTAGAATTATCAACACTTGTTTCATTAAGATTCTAAAAGAATATAACAAACTGTAGTGTTCGGCACTCCGAAGCACGCTTCGATCGAACAGAGTTCACCGCCTAACAAAGTTAAGCATCTACAATACATTGGTTGATCGGAAGTCCTCTACGACCATGAAACGTGGACTATGCTCGCGGAGGACAAACGCGCCCTTAGTGTCTTTGAACGGAAGGTGCTGCGTACGATCTACGGTGATGTGTAGATTGAAGACGGAACGTGGAGAAGGCGAATGGATAACAAATTGCATGAGTTTGGGAGAACACTGCAAAACATCAGTAGGCTATGATGAGCTGGGCACGTCGTATTGATGTCGGACGACAGACCGGTGAGAACGAATTGGTTCAAGGAAAAGAGACCCAAGGTGGATCCACTAAGTGGAAAGTAACATGCAACATGTGAACCCTCCGCAGGTGGCGAAGTGAAGTAATGGACCGTTTAATTTGAAGACAACTTTATCGTACAGTAGAGTTAGCTCCGGCCTTGGCTTGACTGTCATTAAGTAAGCGTTAAGCGTAAAAAAATCCAAGTTGTCCTAAAATCACATGGCATATTATGCTTTCACCGACAGTGTAGTGGAAAATAAACTTCATCAAACTAGAGTTTTCAACAGCAACTCCAAAAAAAAAAAAATTATCAAATTTTGTAGAACGCCGAAACACCTAATCTTGGAATCTCGAAGGACTCCAGTTATACGTGTCTACATTTTCAATGTATGGTCGGCAATGGTATTATAGAAGAAATCTGTCTGCAACAATCCTCTAAGTAATCGGAGAGCTAGAAAGTGATAGCTTTACAGCAGATCCAGCAACCCATTTGAGAATGTCTGAAGAGTCACACTCATTCCGAGGTTACTTTTACATTCAATGCATTACCGAACATTACCGAAATCATTTGGATAAGGGTACTGCAATATACATCCAGATTTGGAAATTTAAAATTTCCAAACCAGGCACGTATTCAGTATTATCTGGAAATGGGTTTTTATAATACATTTGTTATCAGATAGATCTCACCAAAGGCTGCGTCCAAAATAACACTAGCTTGATCGGTCATAAAAATGTTCTATGTTGATTCATGCACACGCGATGAAATTAATACAATCTTAAGCTGCTAAACCGATCGTTAGATATGCAACCAGCATGACGAAAACGAAGCTGTGTGCACCTCAATTTATATGCAGGTGCAGGTGCGTGTATGCGCGTTCGTTAGTTGTTTGTAAATTGGGGGTGCGACACATCTAAATCTCAATTTTGAATGAATAAAAATCTCTTGCTATCGAATCAATCTTGGGCAACATCTAGTTCAAACTGTTGCATCTATTTACGTTTCATTGGATCGACTCACAGCTGTTGGCAAAAAATCCTGAAAATCTTCATCAATCTTCTTTCTATTTACTAAGCGTGTGGGCATCTTATATCAGGGCGTTAAACAAATTGCTTGATCTCAGATCCTCCCGGGTCCTCCCTTAGCTCAGTCGGTAAAGGCGCAGCTACAAAGCAACACCATGCTGGAGGTGGCTGGGTTTGATTCCCGGTCTGGTCTAGGAATTTTTCGTAAAGGAAAATTTCTCGACTCCCTGGGCATAGCGTATGACTGTACTTGCCACACAATCATACTAATGCAAAAATGGTACTTGGAATCGAAAGCTTTCAATTAATAACTGTGGAAGTGCATTTAGAACACTAAGTTGAGAGCAATAGCAAATTGCGAAAGCAATAAGCTTGAAATGCTAAAAAGAAGAAAGAATTTGATCTCAGATAGAGTCACACCCACCCCTCGTTTCTGACCAGCAAATGGATGGTTTTTGGCTGGTCTACTTTTTATTATAAAGTTTTTTTTTTTCACTCCACAGTTTGCCAAAAGTCTCTCGCATCGAACGACTCTTAATCTTCAAATTATTTTTTTTTTGTCATGTGGATCGGCAATGATAATTTTCAATTCACTCGCGACAACGCGGAAAAACAATCTCCGATACGGAAATTCCTCCGAAACTCGACCGGAAATGCACACCAGTGAGCAAATCCCTTTCAGAGCCACTTTGGTACACTTTCAAAACACGATAAAAGGACTCAAAGGACTCCAATTATGTGTCAAAAATTCGTCCAACTACACAGAAAGAAAATCTGAATTCTCATTGTGATGTAAATATCAGGGCATGAAAAATTGTATTTTCTTCCACACCAAGCAGCAACTTGCATGAAATAGTTGTAATGAAGACGAGCTTTTGTATACAACATTATGGAGAATGTCCCAGAACTTTACACGATTTATAATGCTAGTTTGAAAGTTTTGTGACGCTACATTTATGTGCATGATATTGAACCGAAATTCACACTACTTTTTCAAGCTGTATAAGTTTTAACACAGTTTACTAAATCTTAAAATTTCAGAAGAATTTTCGGAACTTTCGGAAATTTCGGAGTTGAAAAAAAAACTTCTTCTTCTTGGCTTTACACACCCTACGGGGCTTTTCCTGACGCACAAATTAGTGTTCTTTCCAAAGCATCTAATCGTATAGTGTGTATGTAGCAAAGCACAATGAAACGCTTATGCTTCTGGGCAGTCGAACAAATTTTCTACTCAAAAAAACATACGACTGTATCGAAAATCGAACCCTTTACCTCCTTGAGCTATGAGACCCCGGTCACACAATGTTGCTTAAACTTACAGTTAAACGACCCGAACTTCAATCAAATCCATAGTTGTTTTTTTCAGGATGTGGCAAATTGAATTGAAATGGAATGATCTTACCTAACTCGGCGGATGTGTTTAGTTCTAGTTTATATACAAGTTGCATACTCCTTCAGATGTGATGTTCGTATGCTATGTACGATTCTCGTTTCATAAAACTTCAATTTTGGTTCGTTTTACATTTCGTTCTTGAGTTTTCTTGAGGAGGAACCCTTTATACACGAATTTAAATAATAACAAAATCAGTATGAAACATTATTTTTTTCGGCGAGTCACACGTACATTAATCATACGTGAGCCGTCAAAATAGTTCATCGATCTGCCAAATTTTGATATTACAATGTTTTGTTTGGTTTAAAACCGACTGCTTAGAATTCTCTCAAATTGTAATATTCCGCCCACTATATCACTAAATCTTGCGAGTAGTTAAACGGATTGGAGATAAGGAAAGCATTGGGTATAGGACCAAGTTGGTCCCGGTTGGTACCAAAGCAATGAGCGTAGGAATCAATAGAATCAATATCAGTTACTAATGCTATGATGAGCCACCAATCGTAGGGACGGCCCAACTTCTCCTATCTCTATTTGAAGGATATCCCGGAAAAGGGGGCATGCCGCCACTCAGAAAAAAAAACATACTCTAGTGAAACTGTAACCTACCCAAAAAAATCCCACAATTAACTTACCCTTTTTTTCCAATCCCTTTTTTTAACCAAAATTCATTTTTTTTTATCGGTGTACACAGGCAGAAAAAGCGATCACCAACTAAAGACACACAGGAGCATCCGAGGTCTTTTTTTTATTAATTCAGCGATAATCAACAAAATTATGTTGCTATCAAGATGGCGGATTGATTCCGAAGAAATTGAGACATTATTAATCAATTTATAGTTGTTCGCTTCCACGTAATTCTTGATTTCCATAATTTTTTAGACACTATGGTTTCACTGGTTATGCTGAACAGATTATCTCCACGATCTTCTAATGATCTAAATTTATATAAATTGAACCGATTAACCGAGTAATGTAGCCTAGATCACACGTTATTAACAAGCTGTTTACATATACAATTAAAATGATTTAACAAGAAAAATGTTAGAGACATATTCTTTCCTAAGTTCCCAACTATGGCCTGTTGTATTGATAACGTTATAAACATGTTGTTATTGGTAAAACTTTAATGAAATTATATAAACGATTGTATATTTTTCAAATGACTCATCTTAACACAAACCAAATGAACAAAATATATGTAGAGTGAATTATAATAATTTCATTATCGAATGGCCGATATATCATATGGAAAAACCACCTTAAATCCTTAAATCAGAAAATTAGGCAAAAAAAACCGTATCAAGACAGCATTTATCCATAAACCTACCAAATGAGACGAAGTTGCATCCATGATAAGGCCCAATTTGGTACTTATAGACCGACATTACATCCATATCACTCTAATGTTTCTGACCATATAAAACGAGTTGTGTAACTTTTTCTGACAGATACTACCAAACGTCTTATTGAACTTATCCAAACAAGTGTATAACTAGTTGAATATGACTAACAGCCGGAATACTTTATCAGTTATAATAAAAATTTAATCAATCGTTGCATATTAGGCATACCCTATAACGACATTTTCTCGTTCTTTTTTTTTCATTTTATTTATGAGTTTATGGTGATTAGGTTATGCCGGACTATTTGGTAGCGATGCAACTGGCGTTCGATGTTATGTTTCTTGTTGGAGGGGTCCCATGCTTTTGGCGGATAGTGCTAATTACGTACTTTCAGCGTATCGTAAACCAAAACGAACCCTGCTGCTAACCTTTCCCCAACTATCCAACATCTCAGTGATTACTAGTGGAAGTGCAGAGGATTTCTCGGCTTCCTTCAAAGCGAGTATCACGTCAACACGTTCCTTCCCATTCCCTACTTGACCAGCATTCGGGCACGGCCGGCGCTGGTATTTCTTCATAATGGGTCACCAGTTTTTGCACATTGAGGATGTATGTTACTCCCAAACATCATCTGTTGGTTCTTTGTGTCAAAACATGCAATAACGGAATAGCATCCGCGAGCGGTCAAACATGCTCATGTGACTTGAAGAGTTCAACAAGGACATGAAGCAATCTATTTCTCAATGAATTAGTTTTCCTACACATAAATTTAAATCCACATAATAATTAACAGCAAAAATATATTTAATTAAATAAAATTATCCTTTTGCCGTATCAGCTTTATGGAAAGTAAACTAGTGTAAAGTGTTTCCTGTCGCAACTACGAGTAATTATTGAAAGTACTTGCAATTGACTCAGGCACCTTAGAGCAAATGATAAGAACTCTCTTCTACTCGCAAAGCGTGGAAAGAATAACGCAACATGGTATCAAACCGCTTGCAAAGATCAGAAAAAAATATGCTATATTTTTAGCGATATCATGAAGCCTGAAGTACTTTCCCAAATTATGATTGATTCATTCCTGATTTTGAGACAGGATTTTTTCAAAAGTACTTAAAATGATTTACTCCAGTTTAGAAAAAAAATCTCAACTTCTTTAAATCTCTCAAATAGCTAATACTGTCGTGGAATCCGAGGGATTTTTGATACAATGTAGCGTTTTTTTTTTAATTCAAAAACATTTTCTAATGAAAATCCATTACCTTGCGCCATATTCGCGAAGTTTCCTGAATTCCTACCATTAATTCACGAATCGTTGTTTTTAAGTTCTCTTAGGGGGTTTCAAAATGTTGAAGAAGTTTGCTCATTTACACTTCCGGTCCGCTTCCTAGCATCTTGCTACGAAGTACCTGGTGGTCATTCACCAACAGATTACCTGTCGATCTGCCAAATTTTGGTAAACCGACTGCTTAGAATTATCTCAAATTGTAATATTCCGCCCACTATATCACAAAATATTGCGAGTAGTTGAACGGATTGGAGATAAGGAAAACATTGGGTATAGGACCAAGTCTCCCCCGGTTGGTACCAAATTAATGAGCGTAGGAATCAATAGAATCAATATCAGTTACTAATGCTATGATGGGCCACCAGTCGGAGGGGCGGCCCAACTTATCTTATCTCTAATTGCAGGATATTCACAAAAATAGGGCATGCCGCTGCTCATGCCTAACTATTAAAGCTACGTCCATTTAGAATCCGGAATAATGAAATCATCTGTAACTCAGTAACGGATTGACGTACAAATAAGTTTAATACATCAAAACAAAGGTAATTCACTGTACTTTAAGGAAAAAATATCGATACAAATCATTTCTCTTCGTTTCTAATGAAAATTCGCACTTTCTTCTTTATTCCTCCCATCAAACGCTGCACACCTCCGGAGTCAACTTCCTTGGCACATTTGTTCCACATTTTGGTCATCTGAGTCGCGTCCCGAGCCGTTTTTCCACTTTTCTTAAGCTTCCGTTTCATTATTGCCCAAAATCTCTCGATGGGCCGGAACTGCGGGCAGTTGGGTGGATTTATGTTTTAATCGATAAAATCTACGTTATTATCGCGGTACCACTGGATGACTTCCCGGCTGTAGTGGCAACTCGCCAAATCTGGCCAAAACTTCACGGGACCTTTATGGGCTTTAATGAAAGGTAGTACGCTGTTTTTGAGGCATTCTTCCTTGTACAGCTTCGAGTTCATCGTCTTATTCGTCACGAACACTTTGGTCTTTGCTCCGCAACTGCATATCCCTTGCCAAATCATCAGTTTTTTGGCAAATTTGTCCATAACAGCAAACTTAAACTTCGCAGGAACATCTCCTCGTGCCGTCGCCATGTAGAATTTTTGGCCAGGAAGCTGTCTGAAATCCATTTTGACGTAGGTTTCATCGTCGATGAGCAGGCATCCTTGGTGCTTCGTCAAAAACCTGCTGGTACAATTTCCGAGCTCGAGTTCTGGTGACGAAACTTTGCTTCAACGTTCTGTTTGGTTGCTTGCTGGCTCGATAAGAGCGATATCCTGCTCGCAAACGAATTCTTCGAAAGGTACTGCGAGCAGCAGCGTATTTTTTACGATTTCATTATCTGATAGTCCAGGGTTTGCTCTGACGGTTCTCAACACCTTCTGGTTCAGCTTGCGGTCATATAAGAAACCTTATCTTCGCTCCCCCTTTTTTCATTTGCATTGGCTTCCTTTCCGAACTCTACAAGCGTGACACCGTCTGACTTACCGAAATGCTCGAAATTCTTATTCCACCGCTACTCCTACCTTCGCTAAAACAGATGCCGTCCATGGTTCAGGAAGGGAGTCCTCACCTATTTAGGCCGCATGAAAAGCCACAGCCACAACTTCCGCAGTTTGTTAATTTGCTAGCAAGAGGATACCCTCCGGCCAACCCGTCCGTCTCGCTCAGGATCCCCGAGTCGTTGGTCATTCCTCCAGTGCTGGGTCCAAACATAATGCCATCAGCAAAACTGTACCGCACAAGCTTCCAAGAAACTTCTCAGAGCTATGTTTTTATTTGAAGACCGGTCATCTTTTATGGCTTTTGGTGGCAGTTTCCAGTATTTTTTTTATAAGTTTCAGCTGAACGCTCGCTTGCAAATCACCAAAGAATAATGCACAGCATCCACTTTTTCCGATTTGGTGGTTAACTTTCTGTTGAAACCTTCACATTTTTCCTTTTTTTCTGTTAAACTAAAGCTTTCTTTGCGCGATAAATACATTTTGGTTTGGTAGCTAAAAACTGATTTTTGCACTTGGCAGGGATTTTCTACTAGGTGGCGTAACGCTACAGAAACAAACACGGCAACTTTCACCTCACAATGAATCGCGGTAATGGTACTATATCGGAGTACGTTTATCGTTGATTTACTTTATTATCAACGATAAATAAAACATATAAAATAGTTGAAAACTTTTTGGAAACTAAGAACAAAATGACCGTGGATAGAAAAACACGTCCACCCGTTGTCAAGGCCTTCTTGGTAGTTGAACACACACGCTTAATTTCAATAAGGTAAGTGTTGGTTTTTACTACACAATAATATTGATTTCTATTATCCAACAAACATGGAGAATGCTATGTTACGCAATTAATGGATAATAACAATAGATTAAAAATACGCCAAAATGTTGAACTATTCTCGAACTCGTTTTTTATCCAGTTCCAAACTGGATCGGGTATCAAAATTGGGCTTGTTGTGTGTTAAACGTCAGTGTGTATGGATCTATTTGTAACTCGTATCGGATTGAGGTTTGTACTGTCAATAAGCGGGTATCGCAGGTTGGAACTGATTCCAACCCAGGTTCAAAAACGAATTCGATATAAAACGGGATTACATGGGGTGGATACACTTTTTTGACATACTGTAGCAAAGTGTTGACTCAATTCAATTGTTTATCCATAACACTACATGCTCCAAGGGTTTGAAGTAGTAAAAAATAATTTGATGACGAAAAATAAACTAAATTAAAAATATGCTGATAAATGGGCTGGCCGATAATGATTACCGGCATAATGAGCACCTAGTGTTGCTTTAAAAAATTCAGACTGTGCTTGCATTAAAAATATAGAACTGTTCCTAATAGGCCAATAACTGGGTCAGAAACCCTATTTTGAAAGATCGTTTCCTAAAATTAATGCGTCTTTTTGAAAAACTATCGATGAATGTCGAGAAGTAAAAATAACCAAACCTATCAAAAATAAATACATATCAGTAAAATTCAAGTTTAATTTTGCCAAATGAAACAAAGCTAAAATAACCACGAGGTTTGCAGTTTCATAGCAATGTAATTTCGCATTCAATACTAAATTGGATGGTCAATAAACGGAGCGTTGTTCAATTCAATAGCTTGCCGAAGAAGTCAGCTGATGGGTTTATGAAATGCAATGTCTCCATCGCACCTCAATGGATTGGAGTCGTAGAAGAAAGATCCGTACTTCAGCTATCTTCTTATTCAACAAACAGGAGGAAGTTTAATTTCATTAAATCGGTTGAAGTCGAACTAAACTGTGATGTTAATTCGTAATTCGAAAAAATAATAGACGTTTTTTTTTTTGAAAACAAATTAACTAGTGTTTATAACATGGGAACACTGCTGAACTAAAACTCAAAATACATCGCATCAGGAGCCGGGGCGTCTTCGTGCCTTCACAGAGCGTACTCCTTCGTCTCCTCTTTTCAGACGTTCGCCGATCCAACTGCTTGCCACCCCACCCCACCCTCACCAATACACCGACGACCAAACCAACCCTGACCTGAGAACAATCTGCTCTATACATATTTGACTGTCGAAAATTATTGCCGGTTCCCATTCAGGACGGAAATCATATCCCACAATGAATCAAGAGTAAATTTTATAAATTTCCAATCAAAACACAGCGAATAATACGTGCGTTCCGAGCAGACTGATTACATGAGCATTTGCTCCATTTTGCGTGTATTGCTACTGCAAACGCGAGACATTTTTGTTACCCTTCCAATAAAAAACGAAAGGGTGAGTTATGTCAGTGACATAACTGCAAAGTTGACGTAGGAATGCTTGTTGATGTGAACAAATTGATGTCATCGAATTAATAAATTTCTACAATATATTTTATTCAGTCTAAAGAACCATGAAACCCTATGCTATTAGTGTGAGGCTTCACTATTGGTTCTCCACGAAAATTTATAGAAACTGCAGTTTGGGTCGAATTAACTGTGAATAATATTTTGTTTGTTGAATGTTCAACGTGCTTGTAGGTGTTAAATGGATCCTGTGTTTAAATTTACACTAAACATAGAGCAAATTACATCGAACAACTAACCTAACACACAGAGGAACAGTATGGACATTTTCATTTCGCAAAAAGTTCCATTGGCTGGAGCGGGAATCGAACCCTCACTTCATGTCAATCACTTGAACGACGGATGACGTTGCTAACCATTTGACCACGAAGATGACGTGGGTGATTGATTTGGCCATTTTCTCTGGGACGCTGCTTTTTAAGCAACGCCATGTTGAATCGGTGCGTGGTAATGAACATTTTGGTGAGCTCGAGACAATTTTCAATCAAACATACTCTTTAGTCGGTAAATTGATTTGATCATCCTGAAAAGGACGGATTTTAGTTGTTTACGTAGGGAACATGGTTCGCGATTGAAATCATCAGTCTTCTTGAGCTGCATGACGTTTGGCAGGACACCACTCTGTGAAATGGTCACACCGGAGAAAAGTTGTTTTCAGCTCCTCGTCGTTGCGGATGGTCTTCTTGTTTTCACGGGTGGCGTTTTCTACCAACGAGCTCCACAAACAAGTCTGTCGCATACGGATGCACAGCAAGAACTGATGATTGGTCGGTCGTCCCCACATGTTTGATAATCGCTGGCACGGTAACTGTGGCAGTATGAACCAATCAGAGCGTGGCGCAAATATGATGTCATTTTCGACCAATAGCTTTGTGCGTTTAGACATTTTTCTTTTAAGTACTTTTTAATTAGTTTAAACACAAGTAATTAATTAAGTTAGCATCAGGGATTCCGCTTTGATGTTCTACCTTTCGAATAAAATACGTATCATAAAATTTCTATGGGCAAGAGAGGAGATATTATCGTATCAAAATGCACACTAACCCCCCTCCATACACCTTGAAGCCAGCACCTTAATCGATTCGTATTTCTTTTTTTTTTTGCGTTTTGGTTTTCGTGTGGTTCCTATTGGGGCGTATTCTAAGCTTGGGACCGAGCTTGGGACCAATGTGCTAGTACTGACTGAGCCAAGAAAAAAATGGTATTTGTTCGGGACCTACTGGTCTTAGAGTTAGTCTATGATATTATCGTTCAAAATCTCCAAACCCGCGTAACGCATTCGATTTAAAAAAAAATAGAAAGGCACCCTTATGCAGGAATAAAAAAGAGAGACGTTAGTCCTATGTCAAAATGTACACACTTTTAACACCCTCTCTTTTATTTGTATTACTGTCCCTTTGTTTGTCACGGAAAAATTACTCAATTTTCGTAAAACGTGGAATACAATTCTACTCCGTCACTGAGTAGAATTAAACTAGAGTGTAATGGATCCATTCAACATCGATGTAGCGCTATAGCTATACACGGTCGTTTGCAAAAACCCATTAATAGGTGAAAAACATCCATTTTTGCTAGAGGTGCCTCTCCCCATTCAATGGGTAAACCCGATTTACCCATCAATGGGTAAAATAAGGTTATGTCACAAATGGTCACCAAATGCAAATACCCATTGCAAAGAAGCCAAAATGTGTATTTATTAATTCACCCATTTCAAAGAAGCCAAATGGGTAAAATACTACCCATTTTTGAATATAGATTATGTAGCAGTTTGGTAGATTGTAATGTTATGATATTCATGGTAATCAATCAATAAATGCAAAGAATAAAAAACAAAATACCTATACTTGTTTTTATTCATGAATTTCTGGTATAATTATGGATTGGACTTCTTTGCAAGCGCCACAATGTTCCGTGCACACAAAACGATTGTTAAAGTTTAGTTTAAGTTAAAGTCTCTCAGCCAAATAATCTTAAGAATTTCATAAGGTTCAACTTATGAACGATGCTTTAAATTTCATAAGGTTGACTTATGAATGGATTTTGTTTTACACAACAAATTGTTTTTATTCGCCTTTAAGCTTTCTTATTTACAAGTCTTGATATGTACTAGTTGTCAAGTTACTGGTCCCATAACCCCAACGTTCAAGGTTCGAATCGAGGTTACGTTTAGTTTAAGTTAGCTCCATATTTTTATGAATGGATTTTGCTTTACAAAACAAATTGTTTTTATTCGCCTTTAAGCTTTCCTATTTACAAGTGTTGATATATACTAGTGGTCATTACTGGCCCATAACTCAACGTTCAAGGTTCGAATCCAGGTTGTCCATATTTTTATTTTTTCAACCTAATTATATTTCATAAGGTAAATTGATACTGTTTTCTTATGGCAAATAATCATAATGCAATCTTATGACTATCGAAAGTTTATTTCACTGAGTGTACAATCAACGATCTGGAAGTATAATTTTGACGCATTAGATTACTTATATACAAAAAATATCATTTGTCTTACTTGCGTTGTTCCGAAAGTGTACAGTTTCATATATTATTTTAGTTTCTATAAAATTGAAAAACTGAAACAAGCGGCGCTTTCCACCAACGATGCATCGGATACGCTTGGGTTTTGAACTGTTTTTTCACCCATTAATGTGTAAAACTATACCCGTTTCTTTTTATTGTATGAGTTTTCCTCTAACGGGTATTTTTTTCCCCATTGCATGGTTGAGAAACTCCCCCATTTTATGACAGTTGGGCATGTTATTTGAAAATGGGTATTTTGTTTTATCCATTAATGGGTTTTCTTAAACAACCGTGTAGGTACACCAGCGCAACCGTGAAACAACTCATGTAATAATTTTCGCCGGATAAATAAATCTACTAAATCCGCCACATAGGCATTTTCTGAAGTATCGACAAGGAGACATCGTGACAGACGACAAACTGTTCGTTCTTGTTTCTTTCATGCGTACGTGAGCGAAGAGCATCTTTGTTCTTGGCCCAGTAGATTAGCAAAAGTAGAAAAAGCAGAAGTTATTTAACATTTTGTTATTGAACATACTGAATCAAAATTTAAAATAATACTTAAACGTCCAGGTGAAAATGGTTGAACAACAGAAACAACGCATCGAGTTGGAACTTTCCCGGCGTGTAGATGAACTCGACCGGACAATCTTGCGTAAGATGCAGGTAAGGAACCTCTTGTTTACATTAATGAGTTTCTTGGCGGCTTATTGTTATTTCACGCACACGTGCAGGCTTATGTACTTATTTTAGTACAAAGTGAAATTCAAAATTTTAGTATGGTACTGTTTCGACAAAGCAACCTGTGAAGATAGAAGTCAGAATAATCATTAACCGATGTAGGTGGCGACTTTCACCCTAACTGACAAACTTAATTGCTTTAAAATATCCCCTGCTCCAATAATTGGTACATATTTCCTGTAGTGGATGTAACATTTAACTTTAGTTTCTACAGTAGCGCGCAATCAATTGAATTCATTTGAGATTCTCCATTGTAGGACCAGAACTAGTAATAGAGTGCTTAGGGGCTATTCATAAACCACGTAGAATTCTGGGGGGAGGGGGTTTGACCAAAGTCTACGCTCCATACAAAATTTCAAAAAAATCTTTGGAGAAAAGTCTACGAGGATGGGGGGGTCTGAGATGTTAAAAAATGAAACCACTCACCACCCCCCCCCAAACCCCCCCACCCACACCCAAATCTTACCACCTCCTCGCTCCTCTGCATCTTGTACCGGTCGGATTCGAGGGAAACACTATTTTTGCGGGCTTGTTGCCCGACATTCTTACAACATAGACGTGCAAAGGAGCCATATTTTTTTTAAGGAAACTCATTATTTTGAAGATTAAACTTGTTTAATCGTAGGTATATTTCTAGCATCAGAAAAAATATTACCCTGTGTATCAGAACCATCGTTAATGAAATCGCATTAAAAACTGGTACTTCTACTATGGATACTACATCCACCAAAGGTTTAGAGTTTACTCTAGTTTATGTGAATATATGAAAATGCTTATTTCATTCTAAAAAAAGGGCGGGGGTTAGAATGGTCGGTTGCTTTCAAACGAAACCTACGCTACGCTGTTGGTTGTAATCTACTCCTGAGAAAATCACAAAAGAGTTTACTAGATAAATGTTATCCATACAATCGATAACCATTTCCTTGACCTGAAGAAAAATGCAATCAAAATTGTATTGTTTAACTGATACATTACAACTCCGGCCCATTCAAATATTTTCTAACTAGTCTATGTCTGCGATTTGGTTAACAAAAATAAATGTTCCCATATTTTAGGGTGAAATGCACGAATGTGCTGCACGTTGCTGCCGGGATTCTAATGCCAGTATGGATTCCGTGCAACGTTGCATAGAGGCTTGTTCGACGCCTGTGCAGCGTGCTCAACAACACGTTGAGAAAGAACTGGGGAGCTTCAATAATCGACTACAACGCTGTGTAATGGATTGTAACGATACCATAAAAGACAAAATGGGTCCCAAACCGTCAGAGGATGAAATTTCCAAATACACAGCAATGTTTGAACGATGTGCCATCAAGTGCGTTGATAAACATGTTGATTTATTGCCCGGATTGTTCAAATCTATGCACCAGGTTTTGGGGAACAAAGGATACTAATGTCAGTTGGATTCCCTTAGGAATATGCTATGATTGAAGACCACAATACACCGTTTGTGTTCCGAATGAAAAACAAACAATTTGCTGGGCAAAGGACGCATTTTCGGTAGGCTGTTAGTTGTTTTTATGTATAAAAGTGTATAATAAAGATGAACATTGAGAACACTCTCTATTATCATTAATTGTATTAATAGATGTAGAAAGAAATCCTTGCAGCTGAATGAAAATAAAAAGAATTCCCTCAAAAAACTATACCCATAACTTGATCAGATCGGCGACCTTCAGATGGGATCTTCTTCAAAACTCAGTCACATTTTCAAGCAGACCATAAAGTTGCAGAGGAAATTATGTATTTTATAATCTCAGAAATATATAGAATTTAAATGCAATAGTGAAAGGACCTAAAGGTCGACATACATGCTTCTGAATGTTGCTTGCACTGTCCAGCTAAATTATTTTTATATTTTTTTTTTTTATATTAATTCCAACCACGAAAAAAGTATTACCGTTTGGGACTGGTCAAATCTTGTAAATCTCACTATTCCGTTTCCATGCTTTTTAAGCTGTTCACAGTCAAAGTTGAGCGATCTTGTTGAGTTGAGGCATCTTGTTTAGACATCCTATGAATTTAAAGGAAGACGTGACATTAATGTAAACACATGATATATTTAATTGCATATAAGTTACAATACCTGTGATTCTCTTACGCCGTATTTGCTCCAGAAGGTGACTTTGCACTTAGTTCGTTTGCCAGTCTGTTTGTTGAAAATGGAGCATGTGTCGAACGGTGGGCAGTACAAATGCAGTGACACGGCTACATCAGCGTGGCTAGGATTCTCGACTCGATGTAGACCGAGACTGTCGTTGATGTAACAAACACCGTTTGTATCCATTGTTGTTCGGGAAATTTCTTCTAGCTCTTCGCTATCGTATTCTGCTGCGCAGGAATCGTCACTTTTCCCAATGTCGGCATTGCAATCTTCGGCTACAGTTGTATCCTTTGGCCATGCGAAACGCACCTCACTTAGCTGGCCCTTCAGCATCTTCATGAAACAGTGTGAATCGGCATGGTCGTGGATGGCGGAGGCATGACCTTCGTTCCAACATAGGATCATTAGGTTGAATTTTCCATTTCCCGCGTCGACCAAGTTGCGAGTGTACCTGCATGGTAGGTAATAATCAAGATGAGAATGTGTAATTGTTCTTAGGTTGTATTGCAAGTATACAATTATTCGCTCTTAAAATCGGAAGCTTAACATTACACATTTATTTAGAAATCTGGGTTATGAGTTTTCGAAGTACGTAATCTGAGAATAATTTGATGGGGATTAGTATGACTATCACAGTATAGTGATTTTCATCCGACTGTGATCATGGTCAAAACACCCTTCAAAAATAGTCCATGCACCATTTACTATAAGGTCGGAATAGTCCTTGTTACCATGACCATAGTCAAGAATGTTATGAACGTGGGGAATTCGACCATTTTCATGGTTATTGTAACCGTTGCAATAGTCATCTTGACCATGATTTAATTGTCGGTACAACCATGGCATTTTTCTCAGTGACTGTGACATGCCCTATACTGCCCTACTGGCGCAAATTCGAAATCGCATTTCTTATGATTGCAGAATAGTGAGAAAGTATTAAAATTGAAGCTAAAAGCCTAAAAAAACATTTGAAAACAATCAGTGGGGTAGTTAATTTATCCAATATAGTCATCGGTGCCGAAGTCAACATTTTCCGAACCCGAATCGAATCCATGCTCGTCACGCAAGTTGGTAATGAATGCTGATTTTTTGGGTTCTTCTGTTTACAACTATCATCGGAATACTAAGGGGATACGGGAGCGGTATTACAACGGTAGTCATTTTGAGGATGTCATTCTCAGTTTTTACACTCATTATAGATTCGAAAATTATATTAATATGTGTGCACACTTGCAGCAAGCACTCAGGTATAGTTTTCAGCAATTTCCATTGTATAAATATCGAGATTTGCTTAGTTTTTAGCAGTGTCCATTGAATAAATTATCGAAATTTGCTTCACAGAAATCCCAAGTTTCAATAACCAGAAAGAGATAAAAGATAGCAAAAAATTTACAGTGTATTCACCTTAAAATGAGAAATATAATCAGAATATGTAAGAATTAAATTATTTCGATTGAGCTTTGAGCTCGAATATCGAGATTGTTAGAAAATATGTTGATGATAATCGAAACTGACACGGTATTAAAAGTTCACCCGAATCACTGCTTGCTACTACTGGTGTGAAACGGTTTTTTGCAACCTTGATTTTATAATCTGACTTCACTGTTAGAAAATCGTTGACCCTAATCTGCGTAACAAAATGCGACTCAATGATGTGAACGATCAGCAAGAGAGCGTTGACGTCAATCGTATATTTCGCGGTAATGTTTCGGTAAACAGATTGATCAAAAATGTTCATGTGAATTATGGTGATGATAAGATAATATAAGACGGGCCTCTTTTTCCAAGAACATTGATACGGAAATAAGCTGTTTACTTTAGATCCGTGAAATGCTTTTATCAGGACAACAACTTCAAGAATAGGGTCACTTTAACCAACAACAATTTGACTCCGAAATGAACTTAATTTTACGTATTGAAAGACAGGAAGTAATCCGTTTGGCTCAATGGCGTTTGACCTACTGGTGTTTGGCATAATGCCGTTTGGTATAATACAGTTTGGCATAATACAGTTTGTCATATTGCCTTTTGGCATAATGCCGTTTAGCACAGTGCTGTTTGACCTTATGCCGTTTGACCTAAAGCCGGTTGACATGACGGTCTTTTGGCAAAATATGCAAAATTTGGTAATTTTTTGTTATACAACAGCCAAGTCGTGCATCGAAACTGACGTGTTTTTTTGTTGCTGCGTCGTTTTCGCGAAAAAAATCAAACAATAATTCGCAATTTCACTTGAACTAACTGTGAAATCATAAAATCTCCTCGTGCATTGTGTAAGCCGTAGTGAATACAATCGATTCCCTCTCGAAGTGTGTGCGTGTCGGTAATATTTCTCCGTTTTTTTTTTGTTTTTTGTGCTTCGCCCCCGCACCCGGAAGAAGAGTTGCCTCAGCTTTTGTTTATTAGTGATAGTATTGTGACACACGGACATAAATTATCGCTTTATCGCGAGTGAATCGATGATTATTAGCAGTTTTGAAGTTCGATATAGACTATAGAGTCGCCTCATAGCGGGGATTTGCAATATTGGCAGAGTGTGGAGTGAAAAAAAAAGAAGACTAGTGCAATGTAGAGAACGGCCATTTGCTGGTCAGAAGCAGCAAACGAAAACAACACGCATACGCGGGTGAAAAGCTTGCACATATTTTAGGTGCATTCACAACGTGGTGTACAGAGTTTTGTTATGCAGGTTGCATATCTAACGGGCGGTTTAGCAACGTTAATTTTTGCGCTTATTCAATCGCGAGTGCATGAAATTAATTACGAATCAACGTCAATTTTTTTTATTTTTACGAATGAACAAGATAGTGTGATTCAGGAGGCGGCTATGGGTGAGATCTATCTGATTATAACTACATAACAATAATCTTATTTTCAAATAATACTAAATACGTGCCTGGTTTGGAAATTTAAAATTTCCAAATCTGGAAGTGTGTTGCAGTTCCCTTATCCAAATGATATCGGTAATGTTAACATGCGGGGCTTATTGTATGTGAAAGTAACCTCGGAATGGGCGTGACTCTCCAGACATTCTGAAATGGGTTGCTGGATCTGCAGTAGAGCTATCACTTTCTAGCTCCCGGATTAAAGTTGCTTCCATTGGTCACTTGAATGATTGTTGTAAACAGATTTCTTCCATAATACCATTGCCGGCCGATGGGTGTTAGCTTGGACACACACACACACACACACACACACACACACACACACACACACACACACACACACACACACACACACACACACACACACACACACACACACACACACACACACACACACACACACACACACACACACAACAGCCAAGAAAAGTGTATTCTCCATAACTTACGCCATCAATTTTGTAAATTATTTGCTCTTATTAAGCAATGTTCACTATCAGAAAAATAAGTTTCAAGTTTTTTATTTCCCATATCCCATATCTACAAAACAAGTTTGTGTGACATCAAATATACTATATTAACAATATAAGTCACTTCACATTTTTTCAGGCGACCCTTTTTTTTGCGCTTGTGGTGCCATAAGTGAGAAACGTGGCAACTACTAAATGCACACGCTCAATCTAAGCTATCCAGTTTTTGTTAGACCTAGCGTAATATTTCAAAAGTACTCATCAGACAAATTGAAACGAATCACTAATTATTAAACTAAGGCCCTGACAAAGAAAAGGGATTTTCGAAAAAGTTGCCAGCTGCAAATT
The DNA here is from genome assembly GCA_024533555.2 of Aedes koreicus. Lineage (NCBI taxonomy): Eukaryota > Metazoa > Arthropoda > Insecta > Diptera > Culicidae > Aedes > Aedes koreicus. The sequence goes on along the minus strand of JAHHFK020001495.1, from coordinate 79,890 downwards.
TCATGACAAAAGCAACACGCAAGTATGGTTTGCTGCAACTTGAACAGGATAGGAAAAAGATCGTCTGTTGGAAAGAAAGCGAGATTTGCGGCTTGCAATTATTATTTTTGATTATCATAGAATGGTTTTAAAATATTACGTAGTGGAGATACTTTGATCCAGTTAGATGAAATTTTGGCCTGAAATTGATCCTCAATTTTCGCACTGAAAAAAAACACAATATATTTTTGATCTTAGTTGCCAACAAATACATTCGCAACATTTTTTTTTTTGGCAAATGGTTGGGACAAATACATATCGAGCTGCTCTTTTGTTGCTAGTTTTTCATGGTTTTTGATGAAAAATTGATTCCTTGGCCCGAACACAACGACATCGGAAACGGAATCGAATTTTAATCATACTTGTCAACCTGGTGTTGGTCACTTCCATTGTTAGGCAGCTCAGACAAGATGAAGTTTTTAATTTATGTTGGCGGAACTAATTCAGTTGTCGCTGTTTGATATTTACCGTTTCCGAAACCGATGTAAGAATGAACATAAGCACAGCTAATACAATGCATTACACATCTGGCTGGGTTGCGAGTAAGTTGAAGCACACCGAGTGTATTGACCGCATTTTTTCAGACAACAAGAAGGTTTCCCGAGAGATCTCAATCTTACTAGGAGTAAAAAAAGCACATCTTGACGTATCTGCGTTATTCTCAAAAGTTCTCTGAAAAAAAAATATGGTTGTACCGACATGGTCAAGATGACTATCAAACATTTCTCTGTGTGAGCAACCAATTTTCATAAAAATAGTATATTAGTTTTACACGGTAGAATGAACCCAAGTAACCACGAGGCTATAATAGCTTGCATATATAGGGCATATGCATTACGTCTAGTGCATCATTGAAGTTGGATTAAAGCTGAAAAGGGCCCCACCAAGAACGAACTAATGCTATATCTTTTGTAATGCCATAAGACATTGCTAAAGTAGCATTATTGCATTGGTAATGCATCATAACATTCTTAAAGCTAATCTAACGCTTCATTACTTGACAACTGTTGAATTAATGCGTTCCCACATTAATGATGTTGATTTTGGGTTGAATAACTGCAATAATATAATGCTTGTGGTTACTTGGGAATAAACCAAATTGAAAGGTAAAATATATTTTGATTGTTTTTTTTATCACCAGATGGTTCTGTTGGCAGCGCTACACAGGTCGTCTAACATGTATACACTGATAGGCAAAATAAAGTGCCCACCTGATCGTTTTTTCAATTTCTCTCATTTACTTGGTTCAAATTAAAGTAAACACACTGTATTTTTTTTATTATCTTATTTTTTATATTCTTTTTAAGTTTCACTTATGGAATACTGAAAAAAAGGAGTTTTACTTAAAGAAAAAAAAACATCAATTTGTTTTGAAAAAAAAAAACAGTGACAAAATAAAGTGCCCACTTCATTTAGGCTACAGAAAACATAAATTAAAGTAAAATAAAAGCATTTCAATAATTGATGTGTCCTCCTTTGGCCTTCAGGACCTCCTGCAGGCGCTTCGACATGCTCTCGACCAGGTTCTTTAGGTGATGTGGATCTAGCTCTTCCCAGGCGCGCTCCAGGGCTTCAAAATAGTTATTTTTATTGGTAACACCAGTTTTGTCAACCCTGGCATCGAGAATCGCCCACAGATTCTCGATGGGATTGAGGTCCGGGCTTTGATGTAAGAATCTGCCGTCATTATCCCGTCGATTTTCACAATGCTTCCCACTCCACCCCACGAATAACACCCCCAGACCATCACATTTCCTCCTCCATACTTCATCGTGCCTTGGATGTGGCACTCCTGAAGCTCCTCTCCCGATCTGCACCAAACACGAACCCGCCGCTTTCGGTTAAACAGCTCGAATTTTGATTCGTCCGTCCAGAGAACCGTTTTCCAGAACTCTAGGGGCTTATCAGCATGCTCCTTAGCAAACTTAAGCCGTTTGGCTTTGTTTGCCTTGCTGATAAATGGGCGCTTCCGGGCAAGTTTGCTATTCAACCCCTGTGCTACGAGACGGCGACGAACAGTTCGACCGGAAACTGATAACTGAAGGGTTTCCTGGATCTCGCGGACAGTTACCTTCGGGTTCTTCTTGACTTCGCGCATGATCTTGGTGTCCGTTCTCGCATCCGTTTTCCGCTTCCTGCCTCTGCCAGGGCGATCCACCACTGATCCAAACGTTTTAAGCTTCAGAAGAATTTTGCCAACCGCTGCCTTACTGATACTGTACTTCTTAGTGACAGCCCGGTGCGATTCACCGTTTTGCACATCACGAACGACCAATTTTCGGATACACAAGGGAATTGCTTTCGAAAGCACTGCGTTCTCCATTTTTTTTTCAATTGAATCAAATGCGATTACGTATACAAATGCACCAGGTTGAGCCGTTTGCTTCAAAACATGTCAAAATATCAAAACATAAACAATCGAGGGGTCTTCCAATGGAAACTTATCGAAAACATATCGATTTTTGAAGTGGGCACTTTATTTTGTCACTGTTTTTTTTTTCAACACAAATTGATTTGTTTTTTCTTTAAGTAAAACTCCTTTTTTTCAGTATTCCATAAGTGAAACGTCAAAAGAATATAAAAAATAAAATAAGAAAAAAAAACTACACTGTGTTTACTTTAATTTGAACCAAGTAAATGAGAGAAATTTGAAAAAACGAAGAGGTGGGCACTTTATTTTGCCTATCAGTGTATGTGGAAAAAGGAAGTGACTTTTATTGTTAATATTTGGTGACATGAAGAAAGATGATGTATAATAATCCCACGCAAAACCTTCTAAAACTCATATTTGTTTGAAAACGTGATACTTCCGGGGACATTATAATGAAATTTCGGGTATGATTTCAGTCAATAAATAGATTCCAAATAAATTATTTTCCTATTACTTGTTTATATGATACCTTGTTAGAACTGTTTTATAGAACCAAAATACCACAATATTATTTTCATCAATATCTAAACATTCACTTATCAAAATTTGAGTGAAATAAGGTGAATGAAAGATGAAGTGCCCAAAGTTCTTACGGACGCAATATAATCCTCAAGAACCATTTTATCAGTACTGGTTGAGATTTACAGTGTCAAAATTTAGCAAATTTTGGATCATTATTCCAAACGGAATTATGCCAAACCAGAAAGCATGGTCAATATTGACCGCCTGAGGATGCAACTGCGTTATTGCCAGATCAACTGTACTTATGCAAAGAATTAACTTGGGAGAAACATGCATCCTCAATGTGCAAAAACTGGTCATTCCAAACTAATTAGTATACCGACGACGATCCCATCCGAATGCAGGTTAAATATGTGAAGAGTAGGAATGTGTTAAGCTGCTAATCACTTCAATGGAAATCGAGAAGTCGAAGCTTCCATGACAAATCACTGGGTTGTACGATAAAAGGATTAGTATCGATATCGATTTGAACCGACTGGTTAGGAGTAACGATGTTGTTGGGGCCACTCACAAAATGCGAGTTTTTCATTGAAAACAAAAAGCAAGATAAATGTTAATAACGATTGAGAGCCTATCGGGCCAATTTATAACAACAGTAAGGGTGCCCTTGAGGTAGTACACTCAGTAGCAAAAAAAAAAGCAGAACAAAATTTTGCTTCCATAAACTGTCATATTCAACCTTCTGGAATTTTGTCAATCATCAATATTTTTGGCTGAATTTTTGACAGAAATATAATTAATGTATTGACCCCCTGTGACCAAAATTTCATGTTGATAAGATTTATAAATTTGAAGTTTTGATAACATATGTCAAAAAAGTCGTTTTTGGACATATCAATTTCAAAAATACGTACTTTTGTGAAAAATTAAGGTAGCATAATATAAATTTCAGCACAGCCTAAAAAAGTATAGGAAATAATGTGGACAAAATTTGAATTGTTTCCATTAAGTGGTTTAGACCACAGCTGGCGTCAAAGTTGACGCACCAACATGAGTATTTCTCTTCTTCACACGGTATCGACCTTGATGAAATATCGGTGCAAAAAAAAAAATTCATCTTGTATTTATATTTATTAATAAATATTATATTTCTGTCAAAAATTCAGCCAAAAATATTGATAATTGACAAAATTCCAGAAGGTTGAATATGACAGTTTATGGAAGCAAAATTTTGTTCGGCTTTTTTTTTTTTGCTACTGAGTGTACTACCTCAAGGGCACCCTTACTGTTGTTATAAATTGGCCCGATAGGCTCTCAATCGTTATTAACATTTATCTTGCTTTTTGTTTTCAATGAAAAACTCGCATTTTGTGAGTGGCCCCAACAACATCGTTACTCCTAACCAGTCGGTTCAAATCGATATCGACATAATCCTTTTATCGTACAACCCAGTGATTTGTCATGGAAGCTTCGACTTCTCGACTTCCATTGAAGTGATTAGCAGCTTAACACATTCCTACTCTTCACATATTTAACCTGCATTCAGATGGGATCGTCGTCGGTATACTAATTAGTTTGGAATGACCAGTTTTTGCACATTGAGGATGCATGTTTCTCCCAAGTTGGTTCTTTGCATAAGTACAGTTGATCTGGCAATAACGCAGTTGCATCCTCAGGCGGTCAATATTGACCATGCTTTCTAGTTTGGCATAATTCCGTTTGGAATAATGATCCAAAATTTGCTAAATGTTGACACTGTAAATCTCAACCAGTACTGATAAAATGGTTCTTGAGGATTATATTGCGTCCGTAACAACTTTGGGCACTTCATCTGTCATTCACCTTATTTCATTCAAATTTTATTGCCGGTTTGAACCGATTTAAATCAGCAGTAAGAATGCTTTTGAGGCTTTGCATAAATCTAATCTAATCTAATCTCACACTAACGCAGCCTATTCTTGAAAGCGTCCTGGAAAATGACGTCTTCTTGAATGCATCATTTTTCTTCTCACCGGCCAGGCCAACTGCGTGTACCGCAGAGAGGATTCCAAGAAATAGAGCGATTCCAGAAAGAGTGTCTGAAATCGCTCTACTACTTCGAATCAAGGGAAAGAAGAAAGCGTGGACCTCCCGTACCAAACGCCTCCATATAGAGTTAAATAATGTGATTATTATAATTTGAGATAACGCAATGCAGACGTCTTCCAAATTTGGCAGATCGACAGGCAATCGGTGGAGACCCACCTGGTACCTCATAGCAATATGCTTAGAGGCGGACCGGAAGATTTGATGAGCTACCTCCCCCAAGAATGCTTTTGAGGCTTTGCATAAGCCTTAAACTTAAGACTTAGCAAGGCTGACGGAGAACATCGGAGAGACAATTCCTCCGATAAAAACGGCGAAGGCTTTCTACTGTGAAGAAGGCTATGGTACTCCACAGGCTCCATTTGGGATTACGATTGTTTTAGACCCGGATTTTTTTTTGTTGGCACGGCGAACCAGCAGTCTCTTAAAACTGTGCATAAGGCGTCATCTGTGTGATGGAATTCTATCACTAGAACAGGCGTTCCATAGTGCTATTGATGGTCTTAACGACAATTGCCGACACTACACGGTTAGACTATTCAGTAATCGAAAATAAAAGACTTTAATTAAGTCATTATCTCGTCGATTTTCACGAGGCTTCCCACTGTGGGGTCTTATCAGCATGCTCCATAGCGAACTTCCGGTCAATTTTGCTATTCAACTTCTGTGCTACGGTATTTTGCGACGAACAGTTCGACCGGAAACTGATAGCTTAAGGATGTCCTGGATCTCGCGGACAGTTGCCTTTGAGTTTTTCTTGACTTCGCACAAGGTCTTGGTGTCCGTTCGCATTCGTTTTGCGCTTCCTGCCTCTGCCAGTCCACTACTGATCCGAACGTTTTTATTTCAGAAGAATTTTCCCAACCGCTGTCTTGCTGATACCGTACATTCTCTTTTTTTTCAACTGAATCAAATGCGATAACGTGTACAAAAGCAGCAGGTCAAGCCGTTTTCTTTTAAACATGTCAGAATATCAAAACATAAATAATCTAGGGGTCTTCCGATAAAAAATTATCGAAAATATATTTATTTTTGAAGTAAGTTTTTATTGTCATTGTTTTTTTTTCAATACAAATTTATTTTATCTTTCTTTAAGTAAAACCCTTTTGCCAGTATAAGTAAAACTTTAAAAGAATATAAGAAATAAGATATCAAATATGACTACAGTGTGTTTACTTTAATTTGAACCAAATGAGCACTTTTTTATTTTTTATAAATAATAGTAAAGGACGGCAACATGAAAGGGAACGGCTTAATCAGGGGTCACTATTTTAATCAGTTGTTAGGAAATAGGTCTATAACTCCTAAATTTTCCAAATTATTTCCTTTTTAATGATACGATCATAAGCTTTATCTATTGGGCCAATGATTCGATGTATGAATCATGATTGATTACCAATTTATTATTGCCATTTCGAAGATTTAAAATACTTCATCTAGAAACCATCAGTTTCTGACCTGCTGAAGAAGTTCGCTCAAATTTTGCCTTTGTGTATTTTGCATTTGCATCGCGTGTACCGGAGAGCATGTCTTCATCAGCTCTCTCCCACAACTAGGCTTGTTACCAGAATGTGATGTTGAACATTGAGTTAAATTTATTACATATTTAGACAATCTGAAATCGCTATTTCTTTCATGTTTCTTCCAGTCAGTGGACGTTGATCTATGCTTATGATTATATTGTCCATCATCTGGCACTATCATTTCCAATAAAAAATATTTTTTGGAGCTGTCCATTAGTACCCAACGATAAATAATGCTTCGCTGTTGAGCTGCAGCTATGGCATCACTGTTGCTTTTGAGAGAGCCCATGTTTCCTCTCTTCTTTGTTATCCATGGATATAGCGCACCGGTAATGTAACGTGAAGCCTGCTGTCTCTTGCATTTGTTTGTTTTTAAACGAAGCATCCCGTTTGTCGTCACAGTCGCTTTGGCTAACATTTGCGTGAGAGTAAATGAAATAAGAAATACACATTGCCAATCTAAAGATCAATGACAAACTAAAAGTTTGGTCGTGTAGGTCTGTCTCATAACCTACTAGGAGACGAGTTTGTGGTCGTAGCAATCGACATGTTTTGGTTGATTGTTTTCGAGAGCGGATGGGTAAAACGAAGAGGCAGGTTGAGGAAATTGACGTTTGCAGCAAATCGTCAACTGGCCTATTTCATTTCGCCTTCGCACACATGCACAGAATCGCACTCATACAAGATTGTTACTTTATGTACAGATTGAGGAGCTGAAGAAAACATTTTTTTTAATCGGAAAGCAATCCGCATGCGTAAGCAGTGGGATTAATGTCTAAATATTGGCAGTCCTAATTATAGACTACATACAGCTTCATCAAATGTCTCAGGGGCTGACTAAACTGCTTAAAACCCGTCCCGTACCCTATATACACTCAGTTGTGATCCTCTTGGTACAATTTTTACCATTATCGGTGAACCCCTTGCGTACGTTTTGGAACAGTGACTTGTTTTCAGTTCAAATAACGAACTGAATTTGTGTCTTTAATTTCCAAAAACGGATTCATGTAGAGAACAAATTCGGATTTTGCATCTTGACGGATTCCCAAACATGGAAATCAGACGGAAGCTGACGTATCAGAAGTTGAGCAGATGGTAAGGACCATAAAACGTTTCAAGGATACTGGCACTGTTGTTCCTAAGACGGAACTCGGTGAGAAACACAGTGTACGCACGGTCAAAGCAGTGAAGGAACAAATTCAAACACTCAACCAAATAATCTTCAGAATTTCATAAGGTTCAACTTATGAACGATGCTTTAAATTTCATAAGGTTGACTTATGAATGGATTTTGTTGTACACGACGTTGTTTTTGTTCGCCTTTAAGCTTTCCTATTTACAAGTGTTGATATATACTAGTGGTAAAGTCACTCGACCCACAACCTCAACGCTCAAGGTTCGAATCCATGTTGCTCCATATTTTTATTTTTTCAACATGATTATATTTCATAAAGCAAATTTATGTACTTCATACTGCTTTCTTATAGCAAATAATCATTATGAAATCTTATGAATATCGAAAGTTTATTTCGCTGAGTGAAGGAATCCTGCTCCGTCGACGAGAAGAATGGCGTATGAAATGAAAATGAGCCACACATCCATGCAAAGTATATTGAAACGGGACCTCGGATATGGGGCATTTAAAAAAACAGAGGATTCGAAGATTGGCACGCAAGAATATTGTCGACAAAGTTTCCAGATCGCGGGCGCTGCTAGACGCACGCTGGTCATACCATAATTTTTACGGATGAAAAATTATTTACTTCGGAAGTGTCTCTGAGCAAACAAAATGATCGTGTATATGGAGCAAGTCTTCGTGAAATACTTGCTGACAACCCCTCGAAACATACCAAAGTGCTTCTGCGGTGATAGTTTGGGGTGCCATATCGTCAAAAAGCAAATAACCCCCGTTGATCGAAGACAAGGGCGTTAAAATAAACCCAGAGTATTATTTACAATACCACCTACTTCCCTGTGCTAAGAAACTTTTTGGAGAGGAGAGTTTTTTTTCCTACAGGATTCAGTTCCATCGCATAAGGCAGTAGTTGTTCAGCAGTGGTGTAAGCAAAATTTACCATGTTTGATCAGTTCCTCTGAATGGTCTCATCGTCTTCTGATTTGAACCCACTGGTCCTCAGTATCTATTACTATTTTCAAGTGTATCATTTCTACGTTGCCACCCTGTAGATAATTAACAATTTACAAAAAGAAGTTTTTTTTTCAGCACAAGTAATACATTTAACCGACGAGACTTGTCGCATTGAACAATTACGATGAGTGATGAAAAAAAATCTAGTTTTGCAGTTGCACATTACTTATTTTTTGCAAGTGCCGTGCACAAATACAACCTTGCAATATACCCAGAGAGTCGAGTAATTTCCTTTTTGAAAAATTCCAAGTTATTTAAAAACGCATCAACTGTCAAATTTGAGTAAATATTGATTTTAACTCTCCCATGTGAACACAGCCTTAAGGCGAAAGATAATGGATTTCCGTTAGAAAAAATGTTTTTGATTTGTTTAAAATAACGAAACATTGTGTCGAAAATCCCTTGCGTGCAGGGTTTTGCGGAAAGATTTTTTAGAGATATCAAGATGTCATTCTTGAAAATGATGTCCCATAAAAATCGTTTATTCGAATTCGGGAAAGAACATCGTATTTCTTGAAATCTATGAAAGTGGCTTGTCTTGGGATGAATTTTTGCACTCGAGCGATCGTAGAATCATAGAAGCAGATAGTCATAAATCAATCCAGTTTCACCTCCAGATGATATAGATCGACGAGTATTTTTCCCTATTTTTCGTCTCTTTCAAATGATTGGATATGCAAATCTTGGTTTTTTAGCGGATTGAACACGCGTTGTTATGGTTCTCTAATCAATAGCCGCACAATTTGAAAGAAACATGTTATTTTCTGCGTTATGTAATGTACAAGTATGCTGGATTTGACATAAAGTCGTGTTAAATTTGGCATATATTTCGAGAAAATTTAAGTTAGAAAGTTGTATGAAAGATTTAAAAAAATTCGTTGTTTATGCTTGCTTTTTCTTGCTACTGCAACTGAGATCTGCATATTCAAAACAGAGATACGATTGTTGCCGTTGTGAGACTTGTGCCGCTTCTCCTCGTGGATAAGTATTGCCACAAAAATCGTGTGTGCCTTACTGCTCAGTAATTTTCTAATTAATTTTTCAAACATGTAAGTATATCCGGAAATTATTTCTGGCAGTTCTATTTGAAGCGAAGTGGGTTCTGGTTAGAACGATGAAAAACAGAACTTAACCCTTCGATGTATTTCACCTCTCAACTACATATTATTCTTGAACCTCCACAGTTATTAATTAAAAGCTTTCGATGTCAATATTACCAATGCATAGATTCATATATGGATTACTACTGCCGATACGTATTTTGTATTCAACTTTTTTTTGTTTTTTTTTTTTTTCATCGGCCTATTTCCTCACATGGTGACAATCACCGACCCTACCTATCGACTCATGAATATGAGCCGGGACCAACGACTTTACTTCCCTTCCGAAGGAAGACGAGACCAGATTTTGTCGCCTCAGAAAAACTACCGACGTCGACTGGGATTAAACCCAGACCCACTGGGGTGCCAAGTAGCAGTCACGCTTACCCTACACCACCGACGTCGGCATGGATTCAACTTCCAAACTTTTAGTGTTTTGTTTTGTACTAGTAAAACACTGAAGAAGTCTGCAAATAGCATATGAAAGACATATGGCAAATAGCATATGAAAAACACTAAAAAATATATTTATACAGCAACAGTACCTATTTTTGTAAAAACTGCTTCCTGATCTAAAAAAATATTAATCGGGCATAACACTTTCTTTCGTTAGCGTATTTAATGGTTAAAATAGGTTCATTGGTTCAAAAGTTCTGAATTTTTGAAAAAATGCATTTAAAAAAAAGTCAACTTTTCGGACCACCCTAACGCAGAAAGGATCACCATAAAACAAAATAAAAAAATACGGGTCTTATATTTTTGGAAAAGGAAGAAAACTACCAATTATTATGAAATTGTGAGAGATCGCATTTTTTTTTCTATGGAATAACGGTATATATGTATTTCTGTCCAGGGATCGAGGGATGAAAAAATCTAATTTTTCGAAAAATTGCTTAAATATTCAAAATATGTATAGTAGCCTGGGACAAAATTCTAATACCAGTTCCAGTATGATTTTTGGAAACCGTTTAAAACCTATAATAACTCCAAAATTTCAGTTCGATCGGTGAAGCTATATTTCAGCGCCCGCAATTTTAAATTTACATCGGATTTTCCATGGGGAAACTTACATTTGCAGAGAAAAATCTGGCGAGGTGACCGGCTGTCCTCTAAAAAGAAACCAATCCAATCACTCCCTGGGAAATTTGCCAAGAAATGTTTTCTACGAAGACAGCGATGCGACGGTCGTGGAAAAAGCTATTTTGCTAAAAGTGATTGCTACGCCAGCGAACGGCTCATTGGACTGTTTTTTGTTTTGTTCTAGCAGCACTTCGGCAGCAGCTTGGCTTTCCTCCATGCTGAATAAACGCCCCACACAACGTGGTTGCTTCGCGCAGACAGCAGCAGGCTGCAGGTGAGGGAAGCTAGGCTGACATTACATCCAGTTACCCTACACGGAGATTTGAGATTACACATGTTATGTATAAAAATCACTCACCTTCGGCAGCTATATGAAGCTGTCAAGAGGATGGGTGATTTCTAAACATACAATGTGAGTTAAAAATACCCACCTTGAAACCGCTTCATGTAGTTCCAGAGGTGGATGTTTTTAACTCTTTTATGGGTGAAAATTAATCTCGTCAAAATTTGAAAACATTCAGAGTTTATCAGAAGCACAACTACAATTTATACACCGTTCCGCTTCGCTCTAGTGTTATATAAATTTTATTTCCACCTCTGATATTCGGGATCCAATTCAACATGGATGTGCCAAGGGAAAAACTGGACCCAGAATGTTTTCGAAAGCTAGAAGGTTAGTGATTTTACGAATTAGAAACAAATGTTTAAAAAGTTATAAAATGTCTGCAGTGCCCTGTTACAACAAACAAATTACAACAAAGATTCTGATCTAAATAAGTGTTAGGCGCAGGTCTTTTGACAGAAAAAAACCTTTTTGCATGTGTAGCTGACGGTAAGAATATGTTCCTTCAATAATTATTTCAAGTACATTACCATTATCTTCTGTAGATCATCTTCGTGGATGTTTGCGAATTCTGGCAGCGCTCACCAGAAGGGGCTTCAAGTTAAACCCGACGAACCAAACAACAGGAGTTGAAGAGAAGCTCCCTTCATCAGGTGCACATCCTCTCTAGGAGAGCAGGTAGCCCGTTATTCGGCAGAATCTGTTGAGCACGGAACAAAAATTTTCCCGCACGTTATCTGCTCCGGTGGTGTATACTTCCTATATGTTGAAGGACAAATCATAAATTTTGGCGAATCATCATCACATGCTCTGGATTGATTCTTTAAACCGTTTTCAGTTTTTTAAACATCAGTTCCTGGTGCATTACAAAAACTATTAGACTTCATAGAAATTGTAGCGTACAAAACGCTAATACATAGCCGGGAAACTTTCAAAAAATTGGCGAAGTTGATAATGTCATTGGAAGCATCAATTTCATAAGAATAAATTTTGGTAAATGTTTTTATTTTTTTAACTATGCATATTTTTGCCCAAACGTGTAGAGCATAAAATGTTCAATTTTTAATCGATGTAATATTACTTAATTATAATATGATTAAATGCAATGTGCTAATTTCTTTCCTAATTATCTAAGATTTTCCTGAAAAATTCTGAAAGTAGTATTTAATCGACTTTTATTTGATGGGTACTTTTAACCCATCCAACAAAATTCTGGCTCCGAGAAGATGGGTGAAAAGTAAACATCCACTTTGACGTACAGACATTATACCCACTTATGGGTAAAACCATTTTACCCATCTTGTGGGTCCACTTATTTCCAAGGTGGGTGAAAAAGCACCCTTTTATGGGTACTTTTATTCCTCCGTGTTTTTTTTTTTTTTTTTTTTTTTTTTTTTCAACTTTGGTGGTTTGTCCTACAAAAAACAAAACAAAAAAAATATATTACTCATTTTTAAAAGGATTTCCTCCTTTTTTTTCTCCTTCCCAAACCCATTCCTACCCCTTTTTTGCGGGCGCCCCAAAACAAAAAAAAAACGCACCCTAACACCCCAAGAATATATTCCAACCCCACCTCCCCCTCTCTAAAAATAATAAAAATTTCTTTATAATGGACGTTCCTATGTATGTAGTAGCCATTATATGAGCGACTCCACTTGCTATTGAATTTTCTCATCTCTAAATGGCACCTTTCAAGTGATGATGAATTTATACGTGGAAGCGTTGTTATCAGCAGGATTACAAAAGAGTAATTTCCCAGATATGTCAACAACACGGAGAACGCTTGTTGTCTCTGAGAGGCATTAGTCGCTGCGGGGGGTAGTACCTACCAACTGAATAATACATGCAGGCATTGGCGTGCTTTAGATAACATGTGTACTGCGCTTGAGAGATGTTTTGATGTTTTCTTGAGTAAAAAATAAATAAGCAATCAATCATATTTTGAACACGGATCCATCCTGAGTTTTAGAAGGTCGCAAATGTGGACATTTTATTTTTTTTTACGAGCTCGAGTTCAATGGTCAATACGACTCTATTATTCTATAGGTGCATCTTGATTGTAGGATACAAGGCACTTTCTTTGGTACATTGAACGTTTTTAAGCATTTCTAATGTAAAAACAAATTTATTAATAATCCACGTTTTTTAATTCAGAATATACACTGATAGGCAAAATAAAGTGCCCACCTCATCGTTTTTTCAATTTATCTCATTTACTTGGTTCAAATTAAAGTAAACACAGTGTAGTTTTTTTTTCTTATTTTATTTTTTATATTCTTTTTAAATTTCACTTATGGAATACTGAAAAAAAAGGAGTTTTACTTAAAGAAAAAACAAATCAATTTGTGTTGAAAAAAAAAAAACAGTGACAAAATAAAGTGCCCACTTCAAAAATCGATATGTTTTCGATAAGTTTCCATTGGAAGACCCCTCGATTGTTTATGTTTTGATATTTTGACATGTTTTGAAGCAAACGGCTCAACCTGGTGCATTTGTATACGTGATCGCATTTGATTCAATTGAAAAAAATGGAGAACGCAGTGCTTTCGAAAGCAATTCCCTTGTGTATCCGAAAATTGGTCGTTCGTGATGTGCAAAACGGTGAATCGCACCGGGCTGTCGCTAAGAAGTACAGTATCAGTAAGGCAGCGGTTGGCAAAATTCTTCTGAAGCTTAAAACGTTTGGATCAGTGGTGGATCGCCCTGGCAGAGGCAGGAAGCGGAAAACGGATGCGAGAACGGACACCAAGATCATGCGCGAAGTCAAGAAGAACCCGAAGGTAACTGTCCGCGAGATCCAGGAAACCCTTCAGTTATCAGTTTCCGGTCGAACTGTTCGTCGCCGTCTCGTAGCACAGGGGTTGAATAGCAAACTTGCCCGGAAGCGCCCATTTATCAGCAAGGCAAACAAAGCCAAACGGCTTAAGTTTGCTAAGGAGCATGCTGATAAGCCCCTAGAGTTCTGGAAAACGGTTCTCTGGACGGACGAATCAAAATTCGAGCTGTTTAACCGAAACCGGCGGGTTCGTGTTTGGTGCAGATCGGGAGAGGAGCTTCAGGAGCGCCACATCCAAGGCACGATGAAGCATGGAGGAGGAAATGTGATGGTCTGGGGGTGTTTTTCGTGGGGTGGAATGGGAAGCATTGTGAAAATCGACGGGATAATGACGGCAGATTCTTACATCAACATCCTGCGAGAAAATCTGGAGGTTTCGCTGATCTAGACGGGCCTTGAAGAGAAGTTCGTATTCCAGCAGGACAACGACCCGAAGCATACTGCCAAGAAGACCAAGTCTTTCTTCCGGTCTTGTCGGATCAAACCGCTGGAATGGCCTCCACAAAGCCCGGACCTCAATCCCATCGAGAATTTGTGGGCGATTCTCGATGCCAGGGTTGACAAACTGGTGTTACCAATAAAAATAACTATTTTGAAGCCCTGGGGCGCGCCTGGGAAGAGCTAGATCCACAGCACCTAAAGAACCTGGTCGAGAGCATGCATGAGGTCCTGAAGGCCAAAGGAGGACACATAAATTATTGAAATGCTTTTATTTTACTTTAATTTATTATTTCAGTAGCCTAAATGAAGTGGGCACTTTATTTTGTCACTGTTTGTTTTTCAAAACAAATTGTTTATTTTTTCTTTAAGTAAAACTCCTTTTTTTCAGTATTCCATAAGTGAAACTTAAAAAGAATATAAAAAATAAGATAATAAAAAAAATACAGTGTGTTTACTTTAATTTGAACCAAGTAAATGAGAGAAATTGAAAAAACGATGAGGTGGGCACTTTATTTTGCCTATCAGTGTATTTGGAGGACCGCACTGCCCCTATAACCCAAACTGTACAATATTAAGGTAATTCAATAGCACATGGCATAAATATGCGTATAACGATTGTGTAGTGGTTGGAAAAGGTCGCGATATCCTGACCAAAGTCTACGCTCCATACAAAATTTCAAAAAAATGTATGGAGGAAAGTCTACGAGGAGGGACGGGGTGTTGGGGGCTTTGGTTCTGAGATTTTCAAAAATGAGTCTAAAATTTCTATTAGGAAAAATACACAAGATTCATAAAAATTGACATTAGACATGATATAAGTGAATGCTAATAATATTCTTTCAAACAAACGTTGCGCTTAGTATCATAAGGTCGTAAGTGCATTGATCGATTCTCTTAATCGATTTTCTCTTTCGTTAATATTTTTGGACGAATAATTTGCTTAGTTTTTAATGTTTAGACTCATTAACATTCTTCATCGCACTCCACTAAAAAAATACTTGGTAAATTAAATCAATTTGCCGTACTAATGCAGAGCGAAAAGCAAGGAAGAGAAACCGATCATTGTAGATCCGTCCTTATGAAACTAAGTGCGAGATTTGTTTGAAAGAATAATATTAACATTCACTCAAGTCATGTACGGCGTTGTTATTAAAACAGGCTGTCAGTTTGACACGTGCTGACCATATTTATAATTGAAAACTATTACCGATCAACACTTCTTATCAGCCACATGAAAAGTCTTACCTGTAACGATCAAACTTAGCAAACTTTCGCCAATCGGCTGGGTTGGACTGATAGCTTAGCATCAAATGATTAACAAGCTCAATGTTCACGCGGTCGGAGGCAAAGGCATTGTGCAGCCCACTGATAAGGTCGGATAACGTTGCGCACGTCGGTGCGTTTTTCAGGGGCTTTTCGATTCCGGTAAATGTCTTGGTAAGTTCGCGGAGATGCTTCTCTCTTTCCAGTTCATAACTGGCGACGTTATCGTTATTGTTGGCACTGTCCTCCATCAGCATCACTGACGTCATTGTGGCTGTGCGTCCTGAGATCTCTTCCTTCGCGTACACTCCGCTTATAGGATTCGACGTTTTATGAGTATTTAATCCTGGTGTACGTTTTGAATACGGTTCTTGTTTTTGTTTTTGTTATTGCACTGATGATTGGATGCGATTACAACTTTATTATCCCCTACAAAGAAAAAACAACAACATTATCAAACGGAGGCATTTTTTATTGCATATTCTGTTTTGTATTCGTAACTGTTATTGAATATCATGGCAAGTGAACGCGCTATTCTATTACATTTACTTAAGCTATTTTAGAAAAAAAAAACAAAGCTAGAAATATATTTACTGAACAATGTGATCAAATTGCTTCAACAATGAAATGATTCATCATTTTGGTTAAGTTTAATCAACACTATCAAACACTTCGCAGTTATAAATTATCCAGTCTTTAAATAATACTGAACACGTTATTTTTAGTCAAGTTGGCTTTAACTTATTTTTATCGGTCCAGTTTTGGTTTGAAAAAAAAGAGACCTCGACAGTTAACTCGCAGTCCGTACTAAAATATGTAAATGGTTATTTGATTATCAGTCTCCCTCATAACTATGCGAAGAAAGACCAAAATATGGAAAACCTTATTGAAACACACATCCCTTAATCATTGTTACACGTCTTTGGGAATTCCCGCAATGCAAACAAGCCATGGATTGTCTCGTAGTAACAGCGATAGCTCAACGCTTAATTGCTTCTTCAGTCATTCTTATCACTGCAACTTAACTGCAAGAGCTAATAAATCCTGACGGTTTTTTTTTTTTCCTAGAACCTGTTTGTTTATGAAGCCTATTTTTGTTTGCTACGTCAAATGGCAATACTTGTAGCAGCTCTGGAATTGCCGCCAATTATAGAGTAGCATATACTATCAAAAAAAATCCAACCTGACTCATGTTAGTGCGTCTTTTCATAATCTGCGACATGTCGTGTCTTTACCGCGAAAATCACATCCTTCTATTTAGGGCACCTGCTATTTACGTTGTTTTGAAAATGTATCCAAGAATGGACATGTTTTTATCAATGATGGACAAATCTGGGCTCTAGAATACGTTCGAACCTTCATGAAAAGTGATTCATTCCGATTTTCAAAATAGGACACTTGATTGGGTTTTAGGAATTTACATTTCAAAAGCAGAACAAACTTGAAACTTTTCACGCGGCATGATTCAATTTTAAGTGCTAATCAAGACTTTCTTGAACTTGAACTCTATCGGGTTTAGACCATTGGAATATAAACGTTATCGTTGGTCAAGTAAGATAGCACTAAAGTGATAATGAATTTATGGACCAGTTATCTGCTAGAATGTATTAAGAGTTTACAAGTGAAATTCGGTTTGGACTAATTTGGAAGATTTATTGCGTTGATGTCTAGATTGTGTTTGGCTTTGAAAGGAAAAATACTGATTCAGTAGGCGTTCGCTGGTTGGGATACGACTATTTGCTACTTGGGGTGTATCGAGACCCTCCGGAAAACATGACATTGTATCGTCAGTACTATTTTGATATCATATACTGAGGGGTGACCGCTTGTAAGATGGGGTGTGCTCCATTTAGCGCATCAACTAAAACGTGACCACACTAGAAAACGGCCATTTCTCGAGTACTTTTTCAAATAAACGTACCTGATTTTATAAACAAATGCTGAGTAAGATTCAAACGTTAAATTCTTGAAACCCACAGTACTTTCACGCAAACTCCCTAACATGATGGTGATGCTACTTTCCGTGAGGGTGCTAAGAGTTTTGAGAAATTCACGTTTGAATCTTACTTCCCCTCTTTAAGTAAATTTTATCGTACGTCTACTGTACATGATTTTACCCGTCTCATAATGGAAAATATGCTTATCGCTAGAAACATTGAATCCTGGAGGACCATGTGACTTATGCCAATTGACTCAGCTTGATAAGTTAGGAAAATGTATTTTTGTGTGTCTAACCTCTTAACTTGCCCAACAAACATCGGTGTTGAATTAGAGCTTGTTTCAAACAAATTTGGAGAAGCTATTCAGCTATTCTAGAAGAAACAGTTGAATAGCTTTAGCTTCCAAATTTGCTTGAACTTCAAGCTCTAATTCAACGATTAAAATGGTTGACCCCCTTTCTTCCGATCCTGTTCTGTTTGGCTCACGAATAGATGTTGATCAGGTATTTATGGATGACCGCTTTTTAGTTTGGGGTGAGCCTTAATAACCAAAACACCTACTAAAACGTGACTCACCCAGAAAACGATTAATTATAGAATGTTTTTATAATTTATGCCGTTTTTGCAAGACTATTTTTGCTATGCTAACTTTCATCTAACGTTTTGTATAAAATGATATCTAGGAATAAACTACTTGCTTGGTACGTTGAACGTTTTTAAGCATTTCTAATGTAAAAACAGATTTCTTAATAATCCACGTTTTTTAATTCAGAATATTTTTTGGAGTACCGCTTCTTCTTCTTCGTCTTCTTTAGCATTTCAAGCTTATTGCTTTCACAATTAGCTTATTGCTTGCTCTCAACTTAGTGTTCTAAATGCACTTCCACAGTTATTAATTGAGAGCTTTCGATGCCAAGTACCATTTTTGCATTAGTATGATTATGTGGCAAGTACAATCATACGCTATGCCCAGGGAGTCAAGAAATTTTCCTTAACGAAAAATGCCTAGACCAGACCGGGAATCGAACCCAGCCACCTCCAGCATGGTGTTGCTTTGTAGCTGCGCCTTTACCGACTGAGCTAAGGGAGGACCTACTGACCCTATAACCCAAACTGTACAATATATTAAGGTAATTCAATAGCACATGGCATAAATATGCGTATAACGATTGTGTAGTGGTTGGAAAAGGTCGCGATATTTTACGAAACGCCCATAGAGAAAAGTTCGCCAGTCTTTAAACATTTCCAGCACGACTCCAGCACTAACAATGTTCAGAACCAACAAGAACTAGACTTGTTTGCTTTTTAATCATTTACTTAGGGCAATTTGCTAATGACCGAAACTTAACAAAAAGTCCTAGAAAGACTTTAACAATTATTTACTATGAACTTTTGATGTCTGCATAGGTATTATTTTGGGAAAAATCTATAAAAATTATCGATTAGTCACCCTTCTCATGAATTTGCTTTTCAGCTGCCCCTATCAAGCCAAGGAAGGCGCGTTAAATTAACATGCTTTTGATTAGCTTAAAGCGAAGCGGTGTTATATGTATATCAGAAAAATAATTAATTTCAGCAGAACTATGTTTCATGATTGAGCATGAACGATCATGAGTGATTTCGATTTAAAATGTTCAATATTTAAAAATAATTGAATAACTTCATTAAACTGTCATTTTCATAGAACTATTTTGTTTTGCTGCCGGTGTCTGATTTTATAACTGAGGCCCGTCCCCTCCTTCGAATTTTGCTTTGTACTGTATTTTCGTGCCTCTCTTCATTCAGGGCTATGCTATCAACGCTAGTATATAGCACGCGAGATGAACCGTAATGATTTCAGTTTTCGACACGAGCTCTCAGCTGGTGGTTCGGACAGGGCTTTGTCCACCCACCACAGTCCGTCCGGTTGTGGTATGGGAAACGGAGTCTTGCAAGAGCGGCTAATCGGACAACATTCGCATATTATTATATTTTCGTTTGAATGTTTACTCTATTGCTACACGTTTTAATCAAAACATTTCAGAAAATAGTAGACATACTCGTTTAGTTCAGATTTTTGCTTCGTTTTCAATCATTCCCATAACCAGAGTTAGATCGTGCCGTGTCGTGTTGATAAGCGCGACACCCCAAAAATCCTGATCACGTCTTCCTTCGGGAGGGACGTAGAACTTTGTTCCCGTCGCAAGTATTGATGAGTTTGACGGTAATACAACATAATGAAAAAAAAATAGAAGAGTTGGAACACTCTTTTGAGTTTTCTTCGATTCTTATCAATGCGAAGTCCAATCAAGTTGTTTGTAAATCCTTTTTAAAACGAAAGATTTTTTTAAACTAACGGATGAGTCATAAGTAGTAGCGGGACTAAATGAAAACACGTTTGGTAAAAAACATTTTTTAAAGTGCTTCTCGTCGTTCATAACGATGGTGACGCCCGGCTTTAAGTAATAACGGCGCAGTTTTTGGCACTTCCCCGGGAATTCCTGCAGCTGCTTCTCCGTGTACTTCGGTAACGTTTGTAACGTTTCACGCTCTCCGCCTTCAGGATTCTTACCACGGTGCTCGGCAACGTGTCGAACTTCTTGGCTAGCTTCTGGGTGCTGGCGCATTTCTTGTTCTTGGTGGCAGCTTTCAATTTCGTCCGCTTGACGGCGCTTTTTCCGCTCCGTTAGCCCGGTTTTTTGTTGTTGGTCATTGGCCCTCCAGCGTAGAACCGAGCGATCCTGTTATAAATCGTGGATTTTTTGTGGCCCTCCGTCAAAAAGTGCCTCGCCATCTCCGACTTCGGAAGCTGTCCAAGCATCCGAAAGACGCGCTTCCGGAGAAAACTCTGTTCCGCGTCCTTCATCGTCAACATACGAAAACAAATTGAGCACGAACAACGCCACAAAGAGGAAAACAAAACACCACACTCATCTGTTTGTCTCTCTCTAGCGCGCGTGGAGCAAAATGTGACATGAATTTAGTCCCGCTACTTATGACACACCCGTTATATTAACATAACTTTCAGCCTCTTGGGCTGGTCCGTCACGGCAGGGAGACATGGGCCGGGACAAACGGCTTTACTTCCGTTCGGAAAGAATACGTTATCAGAGATTTTTCGTCTCAGAAAATTCCAACGACGACGACTTGGATAAACAGACAAAACACTCATAAATTAAACACCGATCACTCATTAAACGGTCAATTTAAATATTTATTAGTTGATAGTTTGTCCGTGGACAAATACTAGTAGCCTTCTTCTCCAACTTCGAAATACATATCATAGGCTAAATCGGTGTGTGGCATTTTGGTGCAAATTTTTCGGTATGTAATCGGGAGTATTTTCGCAATCATCTATAGGTTCAAGATGCATCAATTCATTGTTCAATTGGACTTAACGTCAGCCCTCTATATTAAACCAGCTCTGCTCATAGTATCAATTTCTGACAGCTCTGTTTTCATCGTGTTGAATGAATGAATGAATTAAACAAAAGGACCGTGTAGGTATCATCATATTCATTCAGTAAGGTATTGAACCACCACTTTAACGAATTACCATTGTTTTAGCAGCTGACTTCTAATTATCGGTGACAGCTTCCAGTATGTATTCAGAGCTCCGATAAGAATCATAGTTACATTGATCCGTAAATTTCATAACAGTCATAAACAAGTTGGGGAACGCAAGTTGGGTTATATTTCAACGTTAGGGAATACCAGTTAAGTACATCAAGCAGGAAATGCGTATTTTTAATCCCAAATCCCCCACCCGCCTTTCTTACTGTCACGAATTTTGTATATATCCTTTGGACGTTTAATCACCTGTCATTGTATATCATACAATGGCGAACCATTTGTTTGTTTTCCCTCTATTGTGATTCAAATGATGCATTTGTGTGCGTGGTTAAATGTCAAAAAGGTCAATACAACAGACCATTTTGGTGTGGATTGTGACTCTTTCCAAAATTCCCTGTTTCTTCAACATCGTGATGTGTTTTCCCTCACAAACAGATGTGCATTGTTTTTTTTTATTTCCATCGATCTTCTCGCTACTGCTATCTACTTTAGGATTGATTGGTCAAAAACAATTACGTTGTTTACCTTTACTTTGGGTTGAAATTCAAAAAGGAGAATTTTCGGTTTTTCAATATTAATTTTTTTTTATGGACTCCTAATAGCTATCTAGTGTGTCTATTATTGGCGACATTTTCATTTCAGCCTCTTTTCATTTGAACTGCTTGTTAATCTGCTATTCTTTTATTGGTGACTATACATTAACAGCTATTTGTAATGTGAGTTTTTCTGTTTCAAAAAAATCCGAACGAAACACGCTTCACAGTCTTAGGCATCTAAATAAGCTTGTAACCATCATAATAATAAAGACAAAACCAAGGTATAAAGGGAGGTATTGTAATATTGAAATTACAGCTGGTGAGTAGTTCTTAAGGTCTGTATCCACAATAATTCGGACACCTCACAACTTATGTTTAACACAAATTTTGCATTATATTTCAATAGAAGTTGTTTGTTCCAAATTCGTGGGATACGATTTAACAATTCACGAAGGCAAAACATAGTTATTCGGTATTTGCATAGTTGTTTGAACTTTTCGCTTCTCTGCATCCATTAGGGTTTGTACAGACTTTTCAGGAAAAAAAGCAGATAGTGGTATAGAAGAGTAATGAAATAGCATGATGGATTTTGACTTTTGTTATGAAAATTGGGCACCATGTTTTCACAGGATACTGGCAGATATTTAGTTTTTTTTTCGCGAAACAAAAATAAATAAAATAAGAAAAAAATGGGCAACACATTGGGACATATTCCCAAATAACGCAATGTGACGGTGAACGCTTCAAAATAGCATAACTGGCCGAACTCTTCAAAATCACTGAGTTTGATGGGTCAAACACTAATATTTAGAATAACCAGATTTAAAATAATATGACTATGGGCTCTCAATAAAGTATTTCATACGGTCTTTGAGACCTTCCCTGGCATGGTTCAAGAAGTTTAGAAGTCGAAATAAAGTTTTACGATTTTTATTGGAAAATGGTCTCATACCCGAATACGGGTCGACCTGTAATTTGCTATCTTTTGTCTTTTTCTAATTATTTCACCTCACCATTTTGGAGAATCAAATCTTTGTTTTTACTGGATTGACATGGCCAAAACTGTAAACAAATGCTTACCGTAAATATGCATACGTATTATCGTATTATAAGTAATATCTAGTTGAGAACCTGCATCTTCCAAAAAGCAAGGTGATGGCGGCCGTTGAGAGACTCGTCCCGGTTTCCTCTTAATAAATACATCCCGGTTGTTTTATTTTATTTCTTCTTTTGATGGATGATTATAGGAAGAGCATCCAAAATGAATCAACCGATGACCAAACTCTTAGTTTCATATTTTTTCTACGGGTGCTAACAGCATCCGTGGTTTTAAAGCATATTTTTCAGTATGGGAAAAAAATCCTTTATACATAAAATTCTCATAAACTATTAATTCATTTGCGAGGCAGGTTAGACCAGCCGATCTGCAAAAATCCTCCGGTTTTCCTGGTTCAAAAATTATAGTGCTAAATGGCTTTATTTTTCAACAATCTAGCAAAAACAAAAAATTTCCGTACGTTTTCAGATTGCATACTATCAAGCCAATACATTTCGATGTCGGCAGAATCGACTGCCATCGATTAATTAAAGTGCGTACCATATTTTTGCACACTGTATCGGGAAGTCACGCTTTGCCGAAAACAATTTTTCAGACTCAATGCGGTTTCAACTTCGACGAGCTTCTTGCAGAATATAAAAATTCAAGCATAAGTGGCGGATAGGAAGGCACTCACCAAATAACACTTTAGCTGATTGTCTTCAAATACACTGGCTTACACGGAAGAAAAAAAGTATCCATTTGAGCAGTTGCGTGTGGGAAGCCAATTTTGGATATAGTTATGTTAACCGACCCGTTGGGTATAAATAACTTACTTTTGGGTAGAATTTCAATAGTTAATTATACACAACGGGTACGTTAACACTACTAAACCCAAAATGGGCTTCCCACACGCAACTGCTCAAATGGGTACTTTTTTTCTTCCGTGTAGAGCGATCAGAAAAAAAGGAAAATTTCCCCCGATGATTTTGTTTTTAATTGATTGCTGTCCTATGATTGAGTCCTATGAACATAACTAAATTATGATTCTTGCTTCATAACAATACAGATTATAACTTTCCTGTTTGTTTTATGCTCTCGTATCTACTTTTTTTCTTTCAAAAATTAAATTAGTCATTTCCGCTTTGCCAAGAAAACTGGGGAATACCACGCCGCAGTGTTTCCCCCAGATGTACTCAAAATAAAAATAAAAATAAATTATTTCTGGCAAACCGGTTTGTCCCTATTAATGCTGTTTTCTCTCTCTCTCTCTCTACTGCCAAAAACAAAATCTTGCTGTCGATTTCTCTACACTCAATTATCATTTTTAAAACATATCATCAACCGCTCTAGCGAGGACTCCAAATCACGAAGTTATGCAATAACCTATGACATAGTCCACTTTTCACTACTTGTAAGCTGTATTGTACAAAACTTAACATACAATAACTTTAAATTGCCTGAAAATAATATACAACCGGCCCGGTGAGCAAACATTGCAAAAACCAATTTTTTTTTTCAATTCAAACCCAAACATGCACTTCCGACCTCTCCCAACGTTGTTTTTAAGACACAACATTAAAACAACATATCGAAACAATCATCACTTTTCCCATGTATTATGGTATGTACATAAACATCATCTTCGCGTTTACCTGTTGTTGGTTCGTATTTCTCTCCTTCTTCCTTTAATGATTAGGTTTGTATCCAGTTTTCCTTCTCCGCGCCTATGTGGTAAATTCTTCTTGGTAGGTATATGTTTGTGCAGATTTTTCACTTCACAACCACTTTTTCGTCTTTAATGAACACAACTAGTAACCGACTTCTTCGGAAATAAATATTATATCATACGCACTTGATTATATGGTAGGCACAAGGTGAATTGCAGCACTAATGTATGTGAATGCTATCTGGTACGATAAGCTCTTTGTCAAATTGGCAAGATATTTGAAGTTCCTTTCCCTTCTTATTCAAAGGTATGATCTCTTCCACTATCAGTTCACTTAACTGCTGGCGTGTCAATGTTAGGCTATCTCCACGATGTTTCCGGCTCCGCATTCGACTATCGACTGAACTGTAGGACTGGTTTACAGCGAAAATTTAACATTTTTGCACAATCAAAATCACATTGCGGGTACCCCTGGTATAACCCCGTCTCTTTTGATGTCTGCGGATCGGGCCGTGAACCAGAATGCCTATGCTCGCGACTCTTTCGGTGTGTTCATGGACTGTGCAGTGTAAGTGCAGTTAAGACGCTTCTTGTTTTACCATTAGGCAGAGTGGGCCTGGGCAACCGCGCACTTGCTCGCTCACCGTTGTTGGTTGGGTGGTTGGTTGGTGGAGTAGCTTATCAGCGTATTATGGTCTCAGCAGCGCAACATCAACATCAGAGGCACGGATCTCGACACAACGGAAAACACGCAAACATGGCTTGGAAAGGAAACTCTCCGTTGATGCTGGGTCGGTAGTGATGGTGTGATTCAGCGCAAACGCGCGCGGCTTCAACTTTGTGCTCTCTCCCTCTCTCTCAAACCGTCGCACTAACACCGGTATTTTGACTCGTTTTGAACATTGCCCTAGTCACCACAGTAGATTATACCTTAACCGCGTGTTTTGTTGAGCCGTGTCACAAATCCAATGAACATGCGTCTACGTATGGTAACGTCCTTTATGGAGTGTATTGAATGTTTTATTCGCTTATGAATTGATAAGCCATGTTATATTACAAACTTCACTCCTTGATTTGGAGAAATGTTGTTAGATTTTTTTTTCTTTTTTCAGTAAATACACAAGTGAACTTGATATTTTCTTGTGTTTGCAGTTTATAAACTCTATAAAAGTTATACTTCCAATGTGAATATATTTATTTACTTTATATATATTTTTTATATTTCCGTGTATTTAGTGTACCATTTTACCCGACTATGCCTATTTTCAAAACTACCATTACATTTCAGTCAAATTTACTACGCTTATGGTGCAGTCTTCAACATTTGTGGTATATTTGACAGACCTCATGTTGATATCACCCCACCACGGTTGACTTCAATCGCAGGCATGGTAAAATCAAACGCATTTATTGTTGGTGTTTGCGCTAAGTTTAACCCTCGAAATGGTAGTTTCCACTGCGGAATTTTTTTGCGTGTATGAACTTGTCAAATTGTCGTCGAACGGAACGAAAATGTATCCATTGTTTGTGACCATAGGCGCCTGGGTTTTCCAATAAGAGTAAGGAGGCTCAAATAAACCACACAGAGATACCAAACAACCCCAAATTATGTTATTTTCACCCATCTTGACAGCAAAGTAAAACCAGTCATAATTGAATTATTTACAAAGTATCCAATTTTGAGTATTTCGAAAAGACTCAATGCTTAGTGAAATTAGCTGTTTTAATAACAGCGAAACGGCAGTAAAAATAATCCAAAATTGAGTTTTTATTTTGAAAATATTGTGCTTTAGTGAATTTTCTTTCACCAAATTCAATAAAAGTAAACTATAAATTCAAATAAAACCAAATGTATTTGATTTATTGACGAAATTCACGGGTACATTGAAACATTCCATTAGCAATTTGATAGAATCTACTGAAAGTTCATGTTAAAACGAATACTTTTCGTTTGTCAAGAAATGCTTTTCTTGGGACATGGCATGCCGTTGACTCCAATTAATGATCGAGAAAAAAAATCCTGAAAGAAACTTCTGGCCTTTTTTTGCAGGAAGTGACACAGCACATCGAAATTACGCAGATCCTCATGAAATACTGGATTTTCACTGATAGTTTTGCCATTGAACATCTTCAATTGGTACAGAAGAAGGCATTAAACCATTAGGGGGGTTCAAATCCGGAAGAACTTTTGATGTAGTATTTCATAGAGCTGAGACGATATGCGACAGGAAATGTTTTTGGAATTTATTTAAAAGAAAACTGAAAAACGCAATCAAATAAGTGGAATAATTATGTATAAGTATACTAACCGGTTAATTTTTTGGTGCTTCCCGAGTCAATTTTTTTCTTTAATTGCTCCATATCACTTCTGCCACCTCGGTCGCGTTAAATTTTAAAACGGACACTAGACACGGTACGCATAAAAAAACAAACTGTTTCGCCTAACAGCACCGTTGTTAATTAAATGGCTATCAAAAATTTTCAGCCAAAGCAAAGTGACAGCCCAACACTCGGATTTGGATAGTTTCACGAAAATCGCCTCGCACGTATACTGAAAACTTAGTACTCCTAAAATACGTAGCTCTGTGTAAAATTGACTTTTTCAATTTAACTTCAAGATTGAGTTAAAACTACCTACCAGTGAGAACAAAATTATATCCAAAATGGTAGTCCTATCAGAGTACTTAGTTTTGAGTACTATCACACTTGATTTTGGGTACTTTGGTTTCTCCGTGCCGGGCCGCCCCGGAAATGAAAAAGAGAATACACATACACAGAGATAGTGAGCTTATGTGAGAGCGTTATAATATTAAAACATATACACACATATATTATTTATATTTATAAATACATACAAAAAAAAATATTTACACACTATATAAATATATTTCTCCCCCCTTTTTTTTTTTTTAAAAAAAAAAATAACACCACTTTTTTTCTTTTTTTTTTAAAAAAAAAAAAAAAAAAAAAAAACTTTTCAAACATTAACTAGTAAACGTGAGTAAATTCCTTTAAATTCCACTAGAAAAGCGTATCTTTTGACAAGCACTCGACACTGAAGAGGACTGTAAGACCCAGACGAAATAGGCCTATCTGTCAAAAGAAAAGCTTTTTCTAGTGGAATTTACAGGAATTTGCTCGCGTTTACTAGTGATCATTTGAAAAACTGTTTCTGTTTTTTTTTTTTTTTTTTTTTTTTTTTTTCAAAAAGTGAGCAAGTGAAGTGTTAGTTTAAATTTTCCTAGTTTTTCAAGTTAAATTTTAATTAGTAGATCCTTATTTTGAACTTAATCCGATTGGACACGGATGGGTCATATATGACCCAAGATTCGAATTTGCTGTCAAAATTCGGCTTTTAGAGTTACAGAAGAAATTTGCTGTGCAAACTTGGTAAAAAATAACTCTTTTAACTAGGAAAAATATTGAACAGGTTATGGTAACAGACACAATGATGATTTTGATCATCAAAATTGTCCTTGAGTTTAGATTTTGATATTGTACAAGGTCAACAAGAAGGTTTAGAGTGTTTTTACCGTACTTCTTAGCTTAAAAGCTACCAGGAAAATCTTTACACCGCTGCAGACATATTAAAGTATTCTCAGAATATTTCAAACTATTCTTGAGTTTAGATTTTGATGTTTTGCATGATCAACAAGGTAATTTACGAGGTCTCCATCGTACTTATGAGTTGGTAAAGCTCCATGGGATATCGTAGCACAATTATAGTCATATTAAAGTATTCTCAGAATATCTACGGTACTCCAAACTATTCTTGAGTTTAGATCTTGATGTTTTGCAACATCAACAAGATGATTTATGAGGACGCCATCGTACTTACGAGTTGGTAAAGCGCCGTGAGACATCATAGCACTATTATTGCCATATTACAGTATTCTCAGAATATCTACAGTACTCCAAACTATTCTTAAGTTCAGATGTTGATGTTTTGCATGATCAACAAGGCGATTTACAAAGACGCCATTGTACTAACGAGTTGGTAAAGCTCCATGGAACATCATTGTACAATTATAGTCATATTAAAGTATTCTTAGAATATCTACGGTACTCCAAACTATTCTTGAGTTCAGATGTTGATGTTGTGCATGATCAATAAGGTGATTTACGGGTATGGCGCGTCATTAAAGGCAAGGCCTGTTCTAAACGCCACCCGAGTACAGCAAGCCTCACCCAACAAACAATCACTCATTAAATAGACATCATTATGGCGATTTAATTCAGCAGCGTGTTGAATAATCTCTATTTTCAATCACAACTTTTGTTCAGGCATTATTCACACAAATTTGGAGAAGTTATTAAGCTGTCGTCAAGTGCATTTGGGAACTGGCAATTGCATATGCTTAAGAAGCAAGTTAACAGAAACATTATGTACCGTTTATTAATTAACATTTAATAGCGAGATTTGAACCATCAACTTTCGTATCCTCAACTACGTGACATACCAACTGCGCAATCCTAGAATTGAATGAAGTATAAACGAATCGTCTATATAAGCTCAATATTATATATTGAATAGTAGTAACATTGATATTCTATTTATAGCGTTGTCTGTAAATAAGCAACATCAGTGCTCAATTAAACCTTCTAAATGTTGTTATTAAACGTCTGAATTAGCAAGCTGTACACAAGCTTTAATATTGGATGTTCGGTTTTACTACGTGCATTACTGACAAGGGCATGTTGAACAATTTCGTGATTTCGTCGATCATCGTCACCGGATGAATCCATGTTGGAAACCTTCCAATATCCGGAGCTCATTTTTGTTACGCGCTTTCACCAGTACAATTTTCACAAGACTGATTTTTACGATCATGCCTACTCTTTGTAATACTCCTAGCAACGCAAAGTTTGTGAAACCACGCAACGCAGGGGAAAAGGACACTAGAAGGGTCGTTTAAATCTAATAGACTAGGGATGTTCATGAAAAGAGGTGAACAATATAAACTTCTTAAAAAATGAGAGTATTCCTGTGGAGTAGCATTCTTTTTTCCTACATTTTGCTTAGGTATGTTTGATTAAATACATAGTGCATGCTATACTCTCTACAAACAAGAGACGATTAAAATATATGACAATGTTTTCTGATGTTATTTGTTAACAGTGCGCTGTTTTCTATTCTGATGGGCAGTGTAAAGAGAGGCCTGTGAGCTATTTACTCCAAGCAGCTGACTTTAATTTCAACTCTTGAAAACATGTCAAAACTTTTTCACCGGCACCGAAAATGAACAACTCATAAACGAAAATATAGGAATTAACTGAATTCAATGAATATCTATATCATTTATCCAGCATAACTTGAAGTTGAAGAAGAAATATTGATCAACCAAAATTACGAACACTTCGCAGCCTTTACTAAGGCATTTGAACGACCTTCATTTTAATTGTATTTTATTTGGCTGACTGTTGGTTTGAACCACAGCTATTATTCAACTAAATATAAGGTTTATTTGGCAAAGCTAGTTAAAAGGCGTTGCATTAGAGGCATAAAACTGTATTTCAACTAATTGTTCAGTGGTTGAATAAAAGTCAATTAAGACACCTTTGTAAAGCTTTTGTATTATTTTTCTTCAGCTTATAATTGGATCAGTTGAATAGTGATGCACATTACAGCTATTATTCCATTCAATATCAGGTTTTATTAGCTAGGCTATATAAACGATTTTTAAACGGATTTATAAACTGTTATTCATCACTTTGTTGAACTGTGTAAATTTAGTTACAATTGAGTTATATATATTAAATAGCTTTTACTAAGCATGTCATTCGAACAAAATGAAACACTCCAGGAATTAATGTTAATACTTCAATTGAGAACATGGTTATTCAGCTTATATTTAGCCAGATTTTTTATTCAGCTACGAAAGTCGTAATTCAGCTTCAATAAAGGACGTATGCTTATTTACTTCTTTCGTTTGTTTGTTGGGCAGACAAACATTGACCCCTGCCTGGAGTGAAATGGATCCAGGCTACATTATTAGGACCTACCGTGCGTTACGGAAGCGTGTGGAGGTCGTAATTGCAGCAAGTGAAACTTGATAGATGATTAGCATAGTTTAAGACTCTCAGAAACATCTCCCTTTTGAATAAAAAAAAAAAATTAAACCGAAATTTTTAAGATTTTTTTTTAAATTAGACATTGCTTAATGGTGCAAACATTATCACGCATACGTAACCTTTATAGCTGTAAAAAATGCTTCCTGCATGAGCAGATGCAGGCATTACAACATGCTTGTCATCCTGCATGCTCAAATGCAATTCGGAAAATTCCATAAATCGTTAAATGTCGTTGCAATAGTCTTCCATTCATTTTAAGTTGATGGCACCTGTCGAAAACAAAATAAAGTAAATAATATTTCTTATGTCATGTAGGCATTCAACACGGATAATTCAGAAAAACCACGCTCATCAGGGATACAGAACAACTCATTATCAGACAACCGAAAGCGAAAGAAGACGGGGTCGAGCGATAACCTAAAAAGGTTGGCACTAGAAGGGATGCAGCTTGCACACCATAAAATGGACGGTGAAGTGGATGCTTTCCAATTTGAAAATTTTATTGCATCTGAGCTTCGGAAAATCCCAGACGTAGCTGTTGCGCACGCTAACTCGATGACGCGGACCTCGATCAGCAATCAGTGATCAAATAAAAGGGCAATATAAAAACATACTTCCAACATCCATTTGATACTTTTCTTTTGAATATTATATCAATAACATTATTTTATATTATATTATTATCAGTCCCATATGGAAAAAGTAGTCATTGAAAAAATGGCACTTGAAGTTGCGCAGTGCAATTATTATGTAAATATGAAAAAAAAAACCCGTAGAATATTCACTGACATTTTTTGCAAGGTCAAAACAGTTGTAATGAACCTTGCATGTTTGGTTATTGTTATGATTATTGGAGGTACCCAAAACATGTTCGGGTGTGTCCAATATTGCTCTGGGCACTTGTTATATTCATCATGGTATTGTTTTGGTAATTCCCATATAATTTGAGGTTTCTTATGATGTGTTTTGATCCAAGTCTAAATGTGGCCACTTCCATGGAGGGGTATCCGATACATTTCCAGATGTGGCCAAATTCATACTGGTTGCTTACGTGATAACCATTGGCCTTCTTTTTGAGTTCTCATGTGATTTGTGACCTGTATTCACCGGAATATGTTTCAACCATACAAGGTGACCGATTTTAAAAATATGTAGGGAAGATGTACCTATATTAATCTCATCACTTTGTAATTCATCCTACTTGGAATAAAACGATATACACGTTACATTTGTTGTAGTTATTTAACGTAAGCAAACATTAATAGAAAACGAAACCGATCCTTCAATTACCCAATTGTTTGATTCATCGTAGGATGAATATAGGAACAATGAGATTAATATGGGGGCAGTTTCCTTATTAGAATTTTATTGAACCACGATGTCGGTTCTATTGAAATATTGAAAATTTGTTTTCCAGGTGATAGAAGGGTAAACCACCTTCCTGTCGTGAATCGCATATCAGTACCATATGGATAGGAAATCAATCAAATAAGACAATGACATGCGATTCACGGCAGTATAAAAGTAATGATGAACTAAAGCAAGTATATTATCGTTTTACTTGGATGTCGGAATACACCCCACCCGATAATCGATTTTTCTCTCGTTCTGTACGTTAAGCTGAAAATGTCCTTATGCGAAATCACAAATTGTTCCGAAACTTACAGCAATAAAATAGTTGGCTACGGGATTCGTAAAAACGGAATACCGCAAAGTTAATGCCAGTCTTTCTCCAGCTGGAATCGTTTTCCTCATATACGTATCCTGTTTTTGTATATCCGGGTTCACCAAATTCAGCAGGTAATCAAAATCGTCAGTCTTCATCCACATGAAGTTTCGGAAATGATTTGGATGGTCACATCTCAGCACACTTAGAAGTTTCACGTAGCATCCGTCGATTTGCCGTTTTTTTACCCCAAACACTAAGACCATCCCCACCGGTGGGTTCGTATCTGGGTAATATTTTGATGACAGATAGAGTTCCTATTTTGATTTGGCCACCCAGTTTCGCACCGGTCGTTCATAAAAGGTAACACAATAAGACTCAAATTTATTATCGCACCGGTCTCTTTTTGCTAAATATTTCGTGCAGTGTATAGTTTAAATACTCTTCTGTATAGGTTTTCGACGTTCTGTTTGTCCCAACGATTGGATCTTGGGAAGCATCCAGCCAAGCCCGGCAAAGCACTTCGTTGTCTTGTTGCGACCAATTCCTTCACGGGGTTTTGATGCACTCATTTTTTCACAACATATCACAATAAACGTGAAATTAGCAAATAACACTTTAAAAACAAATCGGAAACACTCAAATTGAAATGCAAGTCTTTCAGATGAACCCAAGTAACCACAAGCATTATATTATTGCACTTATTCAACCCAAAATCAACATCGGTAAAGCGGGATCGCATCAATTCAACAGTTGTCAAGTAATGAAGCGTTAGATTAGCTTAAGAATGTAGTGATGCATTACCAATGCAATAATGCTACTTTGGCAATGTCTTATGGCATTACAAAAGATATAGCATTAGTTCGAGCTTAGGGCCCTTTTCAGCTTTAATTCAACTTCAATGATGCACTAGACGTAATAGATATGCCCTATATATGCATGCTATTACAGCCTCGTGGTTACTTGGGAAGATGTTGTTTTAACATTTCAAGTTGTTTTGCTTATTTTTCTTCAAATAGCAACGCTCGGCTCGGTTGGGTCGGGTTGTCAAATTTACGAACCGGCTGCTCACCGAGCGAGCAAATTTTCACTTCCCAACCCGGTTACCAACCACCGGTGCTGCGTCGAGTTGTCAAACAGGGTAACAATTTACCGATATTACCGTATTGGTGCGGTTGGTCTAAGGAAGATTTTTTCTGGCTTGCCTTCTTCCAACAGCAGATATGCTGCTCCCATAACAGTAGCCAAATCGGGAAAGTTCAATCTTTTTTTCAAAAAGTTCCCAACTTGATCACAACACTAGCAGACAAAAGCAGCATTCGAAAAACGACCAAACAACCAAAAAAAAAAAACGCGTTAAACGTCATCAAATATATTTGATGAACGATGGTCAAATAAACGATTTCCATATTTGCCCAAACAATTTTTTGTCAAATATTTGACAAATAGTGTGGACAAACCTCGGGACAAACAACTTTCAAACAGCATTATTTTACAAAATTTTTTTTTTCTTTATTTTACGTCGGCCTATTTCCTCACATGGTGACAATCACCGACGCCAGGAACACGACTCCACCACCTGGACCCTACTTAACGACTCATGAATATGAGCCGGGACCAACGGCTTTACTTCCCTTCCGAAGGAAGACGTAACCAGATTTTTTCGCCTCAGAAAAACCAATTTACAAAACTTAACGAGACAAATTTTTGGCATATTATCAAACAGTGTCATATTAGTTTTAGAGTCATCGCGATTTACTTCATGTTCTGTTTTTTGCATTAATGAAAAAGAATTGTATTGTTAAATAACAATTTAATTTTCTCGCATAAAGTTAAATAATTTCTATTGCTTAAATAAACTAAGTTTAGTTCCTCCCAACACCAAATAAAGCGTGTAGCTTTATTGTTTTTTGTAGCTTTGTTGCGTCATTGAACAGAGTCAACGTAAGAACTTCTTTCAGTGTATGGTTTAGCTGTCAGTGGATCCTTTCACCTTCGCGTCGACGTGCATACTGTTTACTGTTAAATTGATGTTTTGAAAATGGCGTCTCGAACCGTTAATGCCATAGTGGTACCTCGTGACATGAATCCTCCAAACTGTCTAGAGCTCCCGCTTATCGAGAATTTTTGGGCACTAATTAAAGCTGATTGTCGAAAAACGGGAGAAGAGTCAAAATCGGTTCAAAACTTCAATCAGAAGTGGACAAAAGCTTACAAAACCAGAGCAGAGAAGCAAGTCAAAGGTCCCAATTGGGCGTGAGGGTGAAGTTTAAATCTATTATTGCAAAAGTTAAAAGAAAAAGATTTGTTTGGACTTCTGTTAAACCTATAACGTTCGTGTGATGATACAGCATTTATTTCCGGACACGCTTTAAATGAAAAACAATCTTGTGATAAATGATAATTTTCAATTGAATAAAAATCATTGCGTCTATAAACCCTTTATTTTTTTAACAGAAATTTTTTAAACTAGCAAAAATAAAGCTAGTTGCTATAAATGTCAATTGAATGGTTTATAAGATACACAGAAAGATTAACGTTCAAAAGCTGTCTATTTTCGTGATGCTCTCAATTTTATATTTTCCCATTTTGTACCCCCATAAGTTGCCGAAGGATGTTATCCAACAACATGAACATGAGCATGAGCATGAGTTGGATGCTACTCCGCTGTAGCATCCGCCCACGGATGCTACTCCGCTGTATTCACACAAAGAACCAACAGATGCTCCGCTATCACGTTTTCACGAAAAAAGCAACCGATTATGTTCAACTACGACCTGCTTGGCTCGTCAATCGAACACGTCAATCAGGTAAAAGACCTGGTTGTGATCATTCAGGCAACACATCACATATATTGTTGATAAAGCGTCTAGAACCTTAGGGTTCATATTCAGGATAGCTAAGGACTTCTCCGACATCTACTGTCTGAAATCACTCTATTGTTCCCTGGTACGATCGATACTCGAGTATTGTTCTGCGGTTTGAAACCCATACTACAACAACGGTGCTGAGAGATGATTCGATTCAACATCGGTTTCTCCGTTTTGCGCTTCGTAGACTACCTTGGAATGATCCATTTCGGCTACCCAGCCACGAACACCGTTGTCAACTGATCAACCTAGAGCTGCTCCGGACTAGAAGAGACATAAGCAGAACCTTGATCGTCGCCGATATCCTGCAGGGTAAGACAAATTGCGAGGCTCTCCTGAGGCAAATCAACCTGTTTGTTCAACCTCGACCGCTTCGCAACAATCTCATGTCAATGCTGCCTCTGCATCAAACAAATTATGGAGTACACGGTGCGATTTCCGGACTACAGATAGTGTTCAACAGAGTGGCATCTGTCCTCGATTTTCATATCTCACGAGATGCGCTTCGTCGAAGGTTTTCTTCTATTTTTGCCGGCAGGAATAACGGACTATCAGATCAAGACTTACTATGACTATGACCATGCTTAAATGTGTAAATGTAAATTTTGACAATTTATTTTCAAATGATTAACATTATTGGAGCTACATCCAGCCTGTTGATGAATAATAACAATAAACAATAGATGATGTTTGGGACAAACATACATCCTCAATGTGTAAAAACTGGTAACCCATTATGAAGCAATACCGGCGCCGGCCGTGCCCGCATGCTGGTCAAGTAGGGAATGGGAATGAACGTGTTGACGTGATACTTGCTTTGAAGGAAGCCTAGAAATCCTCTGCACTTCCACGAGAAATCACTGGAATGTTGGATAGTTGGGAAAAGGTCACCAGCAGGGTTCGTTTTGGTTAACGATACGCAGAAAGTATGTAACTAACAATCCCCGCCAAAACCATGGGCCCCCCCCCCCCACCAACCAAAAACCCAACCCCCGTTCCCCCCCGAAAACCCCCCATGACCTAATCACCGTAAACTCGTAAATAATGGTGATCGCTTTTTCTGCCTGTGTAGGTAATAGTTAGGCATGCACGCTAAGATGAGAAAACCTAAAATTAGGTTTTTATATTACCTAAAATTTGGTAATGTTCACAATACCCAATATATCGGTAAAATTAAACGATAATAAACAGTAATTTTTACTGTCATATGGGTAATGTTCATTTTCAAATATTGGACTTTAATATTTACCTAATATTGAATAAATATTTCGTCGCTGCAGCAACGCGGTAGCCATATTGTTATAGCGGAAAGGTAATTATTTTTCTTATTAATCGTTCAAGAAATAGTTTATTCATTTCCCAATATATGAAGCAAAAACTTTTGCATTATTTTATTTGATTCTAGCTCAGATGGATGCTTGTGGACCAACGTGAATCCTGAGGTGCAATTCGGTGTCGCGCCGAGGTGAAAAAATAAACGTGTCAAAATGTTGGATTGATGCAGAAAATCATTTCTGTAATAATTTATTAATACTTATATTTTAATACCGAAAACATATTTCTGTAATACATATGAACATTTGTTTCTAGTTAAGTGCAACATTCTTAATATTACATCGAATCGATAAATTTATAAATTGCATGCCTTCTCTTTAAGCATTCCATAAAATAAATCTACAAAGAAATTACCCAATTTTCAGTAAATAGTAACGATAAAAAATCGGTAATTTTTAACGTTTATTTTCGTTCAATACTATTACTTAATATTAGGTAATCTGTGTTTACGCATAATTTGGGTATGTGCACTTTTGAGCAATTATCGGTACTTTTTAACGATCTTTAGGTATTCTCATCTTAGCGTGTGAGCAGCGGCCTGCCCTCTTTTCTATGCATATCCTGCAAATAGAGATAAGACAAGTTGGGCCGCCCCTTCGATTGGAGGTCCATCATAGCATTAGTAACTGATATTGGTTCTAAGGCCTGTTCAAAACAAAATCTGGACACCCCATAAATACGTATATCTCTGGAAATACTTCATCAACGAGTGAAATTTTTCGCAGACTGATGAATTCGTTAACGTATGTCTGTTCATTGTGTAAAATCAATTTTTGGTGATACTACAGGCTTTTAGATCAAAGATGGCGCCGAAAGAAGAGCAAGTGCGAAAAGCAATTGTGTGGGGTCGCAATGAAAATCCGGATCTGTCAGAAGAAAACTTGCAAAAAAGCTTGTCCATAACGTTCTTAAATCTTTCGATCGAGGGGGGTAGCCTAAAGCAGTCGAAGGATTTGTTGACTGGACAAGGGTTCGTGGAGTCGCCAGTCCCTTGTCATGTGAAGACTCGCGGCCTTCCGGCCCTGGTCTTCCGAAGGTCCTCATTGAGATCGACTGGCCCTGCTACAACAAGCCATCACGTAGGCAGTTAAAAGGACCCAGTTAGCGGGCAGTTGCTGTACCACTTACACGCTAGATTTCAGCATATAGCCGATGTATCGGTCTTTATGCGGTAGATAGTTGTGGCTAGAGGATCCCAATGCATGCGTAAGAGGCCTATGGTCGGTAAATATGGTGAATAATCTTCCTTCACCCAAGTATCTGAAGTACTGCGCCGCCAGTTTCATGGCAGTCAGTTCTCGTCCAAACGTCGAGTACTTGGCTTGATCTTCCGAAAATGTCTGGGAGAACAATCCAAGTGGGTGCCACTGACCGTTGACGAACTGCTGAAATACAGCCCCAGCCGATGTGTTGGATGTATCCACCTTTAAGCTTGATTAAGCTTTAATTAAGTTCGTTTCTCCATTTGATTTTTCTTGTGTCATTTTTACGGTTCCCAGGTATCAGCTTCCGAATTGCCTTCGAAACAGCTTCAGATTGCCGATCTGTAACGTGTGGAAGAAATCGTTTGTAGCCATTGATCAGGGCAAGGAAATGCCGAAGCTCTTTGACAGTACCTGGTGTCTTAAGGTCCTGCAACGCTTGTAC
Organism: Aedes koreicus; assembly: GCA_024533555.2. NCBI lineage: Eukaryota > Metazoa > Arthropoda > Insecta > Diptera > Culicidae > Aedes > Aedes koreicus. The sequence continues at coordinate 41,815 of JAHHFK020001495.1, read as the reverse complement.
TTGGTCAGGTAGGGGGCGTAATCCATCTTTGTTTACGAGATATCCGAGGAACTCCACTTCACGTTGTGAAAAACGGCTTTTGGCGAGGTTGATGGCCGGTCCGTTTCTGTGTAGTCGTTCAAGCACACAGCGGATGTGTTCACGGTGTTGCTCTTCTTTAGCTGAAGCGATACAAATGTCGTCAACAAAAAGAATAACGAAAAAATAATGAGATCGCCAAAAATCTTATGCATGACGCGTTGGAATGTCTGAGATGCATTTTCATGACTTCAAACAGCCCGAATGGCGTGCTCACAGCGGTTTATGGGATATCGGTTTCTTCACCTGGGATTTGGAGGTAAGCCCGCCCTAGATCTAGTTGAGAAGGCCATGCATGTGTGGGACTGGGTATTTGCCCGGTATAGTCATCTAATTGAGCCGCCTATAATCGCCAACAAATTTCCAGTGTCCGTTTTTCTTCCGCACGCAATGCAATGGACTTGCCCATGAACTGCTGGAGTGACGACATATTCCAAGTTCTATCATGGTCTCAAACTCCTGTTTGGCAGATTGCAGCTTATCCGGTGGAAGTCGACCGCTCTTGCAGAATAACGGAGGTCCTTTCGTCTGGACATGATGAGTAACATCATGTTAAACCTCAGAGCGTAGAGTTGACGGCAACGTTAAACTTCTCTAGTAGACCTCTGAACGGATGATTTTCGACAACCGTTGTCACGTTGTATAGCTTTGGTGTTGTTAACCCACCGATTGAATGCATCTTCGTAGGCCAATAAGGCGGCGACGTTTGACGTTATCAATAATCCCACAAGGCGCAAGAATATCGGCGCCTATTATTGGTGTACTTACGTTAGCAATTATAAAGTTCCAGGAAAACCTACATCGTAGACCCATGTCGGTTGTGACGAAACGTTGACCAAACGTGTTGATGACTGTTTCGTTTGCTGCATGCAGTTTCCACTGGGAAGAATGTCCTTTCTTCTCCTTAGACGTTGCTGGTATTTTCGAGAGGTCTGAATAGGAAGCACATGTTTGCTGTTCGATCGAAAATGATAAGACGGTTGTTTTTTGTTGCCGTTCCCACCTCGCCCGTCTCGGGTGAGAATGCATTTAGTTTTTGATTGATTGTAGCGGCACGGAGATCTGCATTGCTGGGCAGCTGCTCGAAACTTGCTATGATACCAACAAATGTTCTGCGAAGATTGTGAGTTGCTGCGACGACTTGACGACGAACGGGCTGTGTCACGATTCGGACCTGTTTTCAATCGTCGAACTTCACTGGTTAAAGCAGCAATTTGAGCTTCCAAATCCTGCTTATTTGGAACTGTAGGCAGTTCTTCGGAGCTGCAGGCTGCGGCAGCCACCTGTTGGCCGGAAGAATCAACCATTTTGTCGGCTATAGCGGCGAGCTGATCCAGCTTGACTTCACAGACTGCTAGAACTGCCCGAATCTTTGCAAGAAAGTGGGTCGGTCGCATATCTCCAAGATAGCAAGAATTGAGAAGGTTATACGTCAAAAAGTGAATAAATTTTAGGCATTATGCAGCATGTGAAAGAGATAAGAAACTATGCATTTTTTTAAATGTGATTCTATGTAGGAACTAGTCACTTTAAGAAATAAAGATGAGGTAAGAAACTCAGCGCCAATACCTTAAAAGTTAGGATCTGCTCTTTTTTGTAATCAACGATTTATCTCAAAATCCCGCACATGCAAATACAATACACCATAAGGTAGGAACATGTTTCTTCTTGCTGGGATTGATGATTTGCAGGAGAAAGTTTTCATTTCCAAGAAAGCGACGGCCATAGTATCAATAGATAAAGATCAATCTAAATGATCTAATTAGTTCCTCGTAGCCTGTTCATGATACTGGAATCAGGTTTGGTTTGCAATCACACTGGAATAAAAAAAAGACTTAAAAGTATTCATATTACTTTTTAAAAAAAATATTAGTACCTCAGAATTACCGCGTAGGGCGGAACACTGGAATCCTCCGTGCCCCATGTCAGCTAAACCATGAATACAGTATACAATAAAACTTGATTAACTTCTTTTATTACCTTTATCTTCCCAGATTGATGAGTAGTAGTATTTTATACGTTTTTGATCCCGATCCCGCTTCTCACGAACACCACTTTTTAACTCTTCCTCATTTTTTACTTTCAAAATTTAGCGATGGAATTTTTTTCCACAATTAGCTGGGCTAGCTCGGCGTACTGTTTTTACCTATTCAGCATAGCTTCTTCTTCTTCTTTATCAGCCCAGGAGGCTCAAAACCACTCAAACAAAGATATAAGGAAGCTTATTGTGTTCTAAATGCATTTCCACTGTTATTAAATTGGCAGTTTGTGATGCCAGTACCATTAGCATTAGTATGATCGTATGGAAAGAACAAACCATACCCTATGCCCAAGAAGTTTTCCCTTACGAGAAAATCCTAGACCAGACCGGGCACCGAAGCAAGCCACCTCCTGCTTTGAGTAGCGCCTTTACTGACTGAGCTAAGGGTCTGTTTTAACTAAATCAAGTAGCCAAAATTGAAATTTCCATAACATTATCCCCACCCCTATTGCCATTTTCGAACGAATCAGATCCGTCACACAACATTTAGGTTGTCATGGAAAAGAAAAGTATATACAGTAGTAGTCTACATAGTTTGTTTATTGAAGTTGATTGGTTACATCTTAAATGTATGAAGCAGTTTTGCAGTCTCTGTAATCGGTATTTCTGCCGGTATGCGATAAAACTTGAATCTTTTATTTAATTTGAAAACGAAAATGGAATTGTTTCTTCTCTATCCAGCCAGATTTATCGGTTACTTCTGGACGTCTGTCGAAACGCTTTTTCGATTTCAAACTGACGAACATCCGCTCTTTGAAGGAAATCTTGCCTTTCCAGATAACCATCTTTACCTTTGTTGTGAGTCTGAAGTTCTTCTTCGATTCCTTGGTTGCGCTTAAAACTGTTCCAATCAAGTTTTGTTTTTTCTAATGTACTTAATTTATTCTTTTTGCCAATTTGACTTAATACTGCTCCTAGGCCACCCCCAGATGACCGACCTGGAAAAGGTTTTGAAGGGCCACCAGTTCCGTTTGGTGTCTTCTTTTGCATCGTCACAGTTGACTCGATCTTGCTTTCAGGAATCTCTTCCGTTACTTCAACTGCTTCTCCAGCAAATTCGAAAACTTTAGTGATCGTCGTAGTTTTAACAGTTTCGGACGTTTTCCTTGGCCCTGATGTAATTGGTACTTTTGGTGGTTCGTTTCTTACAACAGGTGTATTTGACGAAGTGCTCGCAGATCCGTTGGAACTTCCACTACCGGCTAAAAAATCTGCCCACAATGCATCCGTTAAACGCTCCTCGTCCTCGTCATCCAATACTTTCTCTTCTTTATCATCAGTATTTGCAGCCGTCTCAAGTTTGGCTTTTTTCTTGCCCATTTTGTTGGTCTTCTGTTTCCGCTTTTTTCCTCCACCAGGTTCCTCATTGTCTTCTGCGTCGTGGCCTTCGACATTATCGTCCGAATCTTCCTCACTGACGGAATCACCGTCATCTTTCTCTGGACGAAAATCTTCATCGCTAGCGTCACTATCACTTGGGTAATCTTCAGGGTCCATTTCAAATCTAGAATAAACGGCAAGGAGAAAAAGCGGTTGTGAAATCGAGGAATCAATATGGCAGAATATATTTTTGGACTGAAATACTTTCTTAATTTACAATTTTTTTAACAGTACACGTGATTTAGCGGAGGAACTTATATTATTACCAACCTATTTAATAAAAGCCAAATTAGGTGAGTATTTATTGAATTTTATTGCTCCTAGCGGCTTCCAGACGTTATGATTAAATAAAATATATTATGCTCTTTGGAGGATTATGCGTTCTGGGTCGCGCGACTGACAGAGTGATGTTATTTTGTTGTCAACAGTTTTCACCAATACAATGAATGTGTCTTACAATTCTGTCGGAGTGCACGCCCGTTAATTTTCACCTAGTTTTTGAGTGAATTTCATCGATTAAAAACAAATACTGTAACTTATAAGGTTTATAAGGTTCTACTGTTGTTTTCATTCCGAAACTGTATGAAGAAATCAAAAAGTTTGAATGGTAATGGTTCTTAACAATCCATTATGACATAAAGTTAAAACTTTATCATAAGTCGTTTGTGTAAAGTTGCATAACCATAACAGGTGACATTAAGAGATGGAAGATACACCATTTTTGATAACGTTAAGTTATGGTTAGTGTTCATGCGGGTTATTTTCACATGGATTCGCTCAAATTTATTTGTTGAAATCAAAGTCAGCCGCTGATAGCAACTAAATCATTTTAAATTCACCGCAAATCGAAATTCTCGAGTAATTCATGATTAGGGCCTAAAAGCCAATTGTAAACAATGAGTTTATATGTTGCTTTCTTAAGAATCTCAAAACACTCCTGTGAATTGAAAGCAGCAAATATTAGAGAAATGTTTGCCCTACCATTTGGTGTAGTTGGATATCGTCAGATTCGTATGATTCGTGCACTGATTTAAAAATCATATAGAATTTCATAAAATTTGCTTTATGAAACTGCATGAGCCCATTGTATTTTGATTCCATACGGCCCTTATGATATTGTTGTGTATAACTAAGGTTTTCTAAGTTAGTTGTAATGATTTTCTCAAGTCATTCTTATCAATTCCATAGACCGCCTTATGAATTTCACGACTGTTGTTTGTGTGTAAAATGAAATATGAATTGATGAATTCGGATTCATCATGATCTTGATATTTCTGAGCGGATATACTTCCTTCGAACCCTGAGAGTAAAACAGGATGAAGCAAATCAACAACTGGAAACCATAAATTAGGTAAAGTCTGATACATACATTATAAACGCCTCCTTTGGCAGGTAAATTCATTGCTTCCAGTGGATGATCCGCTTCGTATATGTATGCGATGCATCGCGTGGGAATTTAAACACGCATCTTGAGGAGCAATATTTTTCATGAAGATCCAAATTAGTAGTCTCTTCATATAATTCTTCATTAAGCAGTAATTGTACTGCGGGCGTCTGGCACTGGTTTTTTTCGTAATTTTTTTTTAGATAAAATGAAAATTTCAGTAGAATTTAAAAAAAAATACTCTTACTAAAGCTTGTATTACAGCCATTCAAGCTTGAATCTCAGTGTGTTTAAAATTCCGCAACCGTCAATTTAAAAGAAATCGCCAAATGACAATAAGCAACTTGCAAAAAGCAAATCTGTCAGTGTTGTTGCCGCTATGTGGCATCTAATTGCACGTCAAAACATGGTGTCAATATCGGGTGGCGTGTGGCAAACGTCGGGGTGATATTTTGACATGCTAGCAGATGCCGCAACTTCGCCACATCAGTGGGCACCTCATCTACACAGAGAGGAATTTGATAGTCAATTTTACCATTATTGGGGGTTAGGATTTTTTAGCAGAAGAATATTAATACAAACAACAATAAAAAAAAAAAAATAAAACAAAAAATATAAAAACAAAATAAAAATAATACCACAAACAAACACAAAAAAAAAACAAAAGAAAAAAAAAAAACGAAATTTATTAAATTTAAAAAAAAATATTATATGAAACCCCCCCCCCCAATAATAAAATCGCCACCACAAAAAAATTTTTTTACAAAGAAAAAATAACCCCCGCGGAGTAGGAAAAAAAGGAATTACAAAAAAAACGATTGCTAGAGATTTGAAAATTTATACAAAGTTATCGATTAATTTTGTTCTTGCTTAAACGTGTGCTTGTACTAAAGCAATAATTACACAGCAAATAAAGTTGTTGAATATTACACAGAATCAGATGCACATAGGTCGTTCCATCGGTTGTGTAATGTTAGGTTGTCTCGATGTACACAACAAAATGATACACTGCTTATCGATGTAATTTGGTCGATGTAAACGAGACAATGCAACCCATCGAGACAACGTGAATCGTCGAGACGTACTAAATAGTCGCGACGTAAAGGAAGCAATGTAAAAATTATAGTGTAAATGAAATTTTCAGATATTAGGTATTCAATGAGAAAAAAAAGTTACAACGGAAATTAAAACAAAATGTTGCTTTTATTTCGATTTGCACAGATTCACCTATACTCTTCGTTCTCATCCTTTTCGGCCTTTATATTGAACGGAAGCGGAAACTCTTCTTTCTTGCGGCCGTCACCATCGTCACCCCCGCCAGCACCAGCCGCTTCATTAGCTCCACTAGCAAGCGAAGATTATCCATCAGTACCTCACCCAGATCATGCTGATGGGTTTGCATTGCTTTCACCTTGTTTACTTTCAGCATCATTTTGTTTACTTCGCCTTTATCCCACGAATTATCACCATTTTTTGTCCATATTCCGCACCGTTGGACATGTTAAAGTCTTCCGTCTTGTCACTCGCATCCGAATCATACACAGCCGGAGTTTTTTTTGTCGTTTCACCAGCACCATTGCATCCACTTCCGAGCATAGCATCGGTTCTTTGGTAGAGGGCATCGGCCCAGGTGACATAGGCGATTAACCACTCGATGAAATGTTACCTTGGAGATCTGGTTTGAATGAAAATGGCTCATGAATAAAATCGCCAGATACACCTGTGGATCCTATACGTACCGATTGCAGACGAATATCTGTTCGTCTCAGAAGGATGGATGGCTGAGTGTTTTCAGTTTCCGCCATTTCGTCATCATCTGAATACGGCTGATGAACAATTTCGCACGGTTCAACTGGTTTCGCTTTCGGATGCAACTGTATCATGACCGCGACGGTTGACTTTGTTTTAACAAGAAATTAGTGTTGCCGGAGATGAAAAAAATTAAGAACAAATCTGGCAGTGTTGCGAGATTTAATTTTACATAACAACTAAATAGGATAAAGCATCAAAATCGTGTAATATTCAACATTTTTTGCGGAGTCCTTTATGTGCATTGGTTTTCGTGTAATATTTATGTTTTTGATGTGTGATTATTACATTCATGCAACTAATAATTTTGTTCTGATGTAATTTGAAGACCGATGTAATATCACATCAAGTAGATGTTATTCTGCATCGTATTTCCTTGATTACATCAGTTTTTAATACGTTGGCATCAATTACGTTGACGTGTATTACAATTTTTTTTGCTGTGTTCCCCCCCCCCCATAATTATTCATTTTTTTTTCTACATCCTCATATCTTCCATTTTTTTTTTTTCTCCCCTCCACCCCCCCCGCCACAACAAAAATTTTTTTTTTATATAAAAAAATATGTGTGGCCCCACACTTGTTTTTGTGTCTCGTAGGGATTATTTGTGTTTTAAATATTTTTTTTTTTTGTTCACATTGTCAAAACCATTTTTCCACACATATATTTTTTTTTTTTTTTTTTATCAGTGTATGAGTTCCATAGAACTGACAAATGAATTTCATAAGGTTGTGCAATGAACCGTATATGGTTGCCATAAGCAAACCATTAGAAGTGGCTGTGACAACAATTTTAGTATTACATAAGGTAATGCTATGAAAATCAAACGGTTTCCTTGTGGCCGAATTTCATAAGGTATTTGATAAACATTAAAAGGTTTTTTTTAAAAGGTGTGAGAGATCAACGTTAAAAGTCATTGATTAAACTTGGCTTGCATTACTCGAGAATTTATCAAATCGACAGAAAAAGTGCTGCTATTGAACTTAGCAACGCTTTATCTTAACTCAAACATCAGATCGGTACACTCAAAAAAAATTCACACATTGTTTCCACGTGAAACGCAGGTAATTTTCGTGCACTACCAAAAAAGTAATAAACTCGTGGAATTCACGTTCTACGTGCTACGTGATTTCCACGTAAATTCACATTCTACGAGAAAATCACATAAATGTTACATGATTTTCCACGTACAATTCACTGACACGTAATGTTCACCTGATTTTACTGAAGAAGATTGTGTTACGTGTTCAGGTGCCCGCTAAGAAAAAAGTACCCAATGGAGCAGTTAAGTGTGGGAAGCCAAAGTTGGGTATAGTAATGTTTACCTACCGTTGGGTACAAATTACTTATTTTAAAGTAGAATTTTACCCAAAAGTAAGTTATTTGTACCCAACGGTACGTTAACATGACTATACCCAACGTTGGCTTCCCACACTTAAGTGCTCCGCTGGGTAGTGTTTTCTTAGCGTGTGGAATTAACGTGAAATTTCACGTGAAAACAGCGTGTCGATTTTATTGAGTGTGCAACTTACGTAATGAGTGTGTTGCAAAATTGATCAAAAGTACTAAATTGGACTGCTTCGCTTTGAATTGACTGCAAATCGATTGCAAATCGCTGCGCTCGAATCCAGCTTAAACTTGACAGATGGAAAATAATCGATTAATCGATTAAAGTTCCTTTGTGATTGAGCAACAAACTTTCGATCGGATGTCTGTCAAAATTGAGTTCCCGTCTGTCAGAAATAAGTCAGCTCGAGTAGTAGACTTAATCGATTATCTCTCATCTGTCAAGTTTAAGTGAAAGTTAAAATTAATTCGTGAATTGGGACACGAGTCTAATATTATCGTGTCAGTTGAAAACTGAATTTATCGACTAGCGACAATCGATTTTACTGTTGATCCATACGTTGAACCTTATGACGGAAGTAGCGCCAGATGCGCCATACAGCGCTCTACTTCCGACATTAGGTATAGCGTACAGAACGAGAGTAAAATGGATTGTCGCTAGTCGATAAATTCGGTTTTCAACTGAAACCATAATATTTAATGTTAGGCCCTTTCCCAAGGTGGCGTTAGATATATTCCGACATTTTTGTCGGAATCTGTTTATGAACGATGACATTTCATGGTCTGAACCCCTTTCGCACATTATAAACGTCATTCGCTGGGGTGATGGCAAACAAAAAATACAAGAAAAAAGAAGCAGATGCAGACGACCGACGACAAAATCGTATCGCCTGCTCTAGTGATCGCGACGTCGCCTTTTTCCTGTACGTGTATAATTTTTTGCTTGCATTGAAAAACGAAAATAATATTCAACATTAGATAAAAGATGCGAATGTGATTAATGTATCAATTGTATTAGTGTATGAGAGACGAAAAATATGATTGTTTAGTAGTAAATAATGTTTTGTTTGGCCGATGTTGGTCTGCACCCCATTTTGGAACTTCCCGTCAAGATCTGAAGGATATCCCTTGTGTGTGATAAGTGTATAATGAAAACGCTAGAGAGGGGCCGTAGAAAAATTTGAATCGTATGAATGTTGAGGCGTACGTATCTAGTTTATCATTCGGTGCATAATTTTAGTGCATAGATAGATATTGAAACGAAAGCGAAAAAAAAAACGAATCGATCATAATGGAGAAGAAAAATAAAGAGTGTTCACTGAAACGAAAGTGAATCTGGCTAAGTGATTATGAACACATTCCTTCTGGCTCTTCAAGGCTGTTATGTTCGCAATTAATGTTGGTGGATTGGATGTGGCAGTGTTTTTACGGAAGAGGAGTAGTACTCTAAAGCTAGAGTAGTGGCCAAGTTGGTTCTTCTTGTTGAGAAGTGAGCAAGAGTAAAACAAAATTGCGGCAAGCACTGTACCATAAGTGTGTCCTAAATGTACGCAGTAATACGTAGATTAAAGGTCATCGCTAGAGTCAGCAGTAATAACTGATACAAAGGTAAAGATTCATTCTGGTCCGCTTCCATCATGTTTGTATTTCCATTTGATACTTCTTTTTTCCCTCGAAATAAAATAATTGATCTACTTCTAAGATTACGTGAAACTAAAAAAAAAACAACAAATTGCTTGCGGGCACTGATTCTATGATCAATTACATGTCACCTTGTTGACGTTGCAGTAGCTACTAGGTGTTTTATTCTAAGTCCAATAAATAAATCGATTGTGTAGACGTTGTATTAGGCACTCACTCGATATATTTGCATTTCTGGATACCTGTCCTAGCAGAATTAAATGACCGAACAGTGCTCGTCTGCTCAAATCCCACATTTTTAGAAGCAGGATTATCATTCTCGACGCCGTCTTTATCAACAAGTAACGAATACGGAAGCGTTTTTGCTAGAACACAATGGAAGCACACACCCTGATTGAATGATGTTCCATCATCTTGGTTGATAGTGAATAAAGAAGGGTTGTATGATTCATAGCAATCGTTGGTGCTGGCGATGATAAGACGACCCAATCAGTATAACCGATTATCTGCAATAAAAAGAGTTTGTTATTAAGTAGAAGTACCTAGCCGCATGCTAGCATTCTTAAGGGGTCAAACATGTTCACTTCCAAGGACACAAGGTACCTTGCATAAGAAAACCTGTTTGTAGTCGTTTTGTTTGGCCCAATTGCTCAATATGATTAATGAAGAATGCGCAATTTGATTATTTAGCAGTGACTGGCATAATGTAGACGCCTGGTAAAATTCATGTTCTCAATTATCATCTTCATTTTTTTTTTTTTTTTTTTTTATCACCACAATTAATAAAAATTATTATTAAATAAAATATTTTTTTTTTTTCAGTGTTTCTTCTCTCCTCTTCCCCCCCCCAATAATATCGTCATTTATAAATGGATGAATTGATCACATTTTTCCCCCCTTATGTAGAAACACCTCACATTTCTTTCTTTTTGGTGGGATATTTTAGCTTGAATTATTAGCTTATTATTATTATTGATCCTTTCCCCCTCTCGCGGGTCAAATTTGTCACCTTGTTGATGGTGAGAGGGCTTATCTCATGCTATAAACATGCATGTGAGACCAAGAATTTGACCAGTAGTGAAAGTATCACATATTCTGCACATTTATTTCACTGCCACGTCGTAGAACGTTTATATAAAGGCACTAACATCAGGTGTGATACTGGCCGCAATTCACTCTTAGACTTTTTACTTTCAATCAAAGGGAAACGACTAAAAGTACACTTTTCATTTTCGTGGCAACTTATGTTGTTGTTTATCCATTTGTTTCATAGAATGAATAACCAAAATACCTGGTTTACCCATGGTGTAATAAGTGAAAGTAATTGCAAAATTTTCGAAAAGGGTGAATGTTTTGATCATGGTAAATATCTGACTGTTCGAAATGAAGCACAAAGCCACAGAAAAGTGTTACTTTATACTGACGATGACAAGCATGTTTATTAGAGATAGGACGCGGAGGGCCCGCTTAGGAAACACGAGTAGTAGATTTAACCTTTCCAAGTAGTTTATTTTAGCAACAATGCGGAGGGTCCGCTCAGTGAGGGTCTAGTGTTTGACTTACTATAGAAGAGGGGTGTTAATCACAGTAGTTCATTTCACTTCTGGTTCAGCTCCATATCGGTTTCGTTTCGATTCCGTTTCGTCTCCATTTCGGTTCTATTTCGGGTCCGCTTTGGTTTCGTTTCGATTCCATTTAAATTCCATTACAATTCCATTTCGTTTCTATTCCGGTTCCGTTTCGAATCCGTTTTGCATCAATTTCAATTTAATTTCGATTCCGTTTCGGTTCCATTTCAGTGTAATTTCGATTCCATTTCAATGTCTGCTCAAGAATAAGTGTTTAAAGTAAAGACCCTCTCGTAGGTCAAATTTGTCACCTTGTCGACGCTGAGAGGGCTTATCTCATGCTATAAACATGCATGTGAGACCAAGAATTTTACCAGTAGTGAAAGTATCACATTTTCTTATCATTTATTTCACTGCCACGTCGTAGAACGTTTATATAAAGGCACTAACATCAGGTGTGATACTAGCGGGCTATGCCGCAATTCACTCTTAGACTTCTTACTATCAATCTAAGGGAAACGACTAAAAGTACACTTTTCATTTTATTGACAACTTATGTTGTTACTCATCCATTTTTTTTTATGGAATGAATAACCGAAATACCTGTTTGCTCATGGTATAATAACTAAATGTAATTGCAACACTTTCGAAAGGGGTGAATGTTTTGATCAGGGTAATTATCTGACTGTTCGAAATGAAGCACATAGTCATAGAAAAGTGTTACTTGAGACTGACGACGACAAGCATGTATATTAGAGATAGGACGCGGAGGGCCCGCTTAGGGAACACCATTGGAACAATAGAATGAACCTTTCCATGTATGAATCCTGGAAAGTGTGAGCTTTTTAGTGGAATACCTGTAACTGGAAAATTAGAGGAGGAATTGGTAGTTTCCGTTTGATCTCAGCTACATTTGTTGCTTGTCTTGACGGATACGCGTGTTTCGTCTACGGTGTGCGGACTTCTTCAGTCTCGTGTACTAATATCGACTCTCGAGTGTTAGTGCATGGCACTGGGGGGGTCTGCGCATTGTGGACGGGATGCGCGTGTCTGTCGGGACGGGCGATGGAGGTGGTTGGGGTTGGATGGGGGTTGCTAGTCTTTCTTCTTATTTTATCGTTACCTTTCCATGCAGTTTATAGCATGTGTCCTCCATACCAGATAATAAATAAATAGAGAAAAAGAAACTAGATAGGAAATAGAACTGTTCTTTTCCAAGTGTCAGATTAGTTAGTCAGTGATTTGAAATATTGTTAAGTTTGGGATTGGGATGGTTACTAGATCCAAAGCTAGAATTTAAAATGTTGTTGTCTAAATTTAATCCAGTATTTTTTTTTTAAAATCCTTTTTGATTCAAACATCATTACTTCTGGTTCATGCTGTTCAAGTTTTGTTAGGTTAGGAATTCGGAATTTTTAGTCAGAGAAACGAAAATATCGTCGTGAAAATATCACCAATAATCTCTCACCTACGCCCTGCATACTATGAAACACTAACACCCTCTTCGCTCTTATTTTCTTATTGATTCCATGATCGAGAACGACTGTGAAATGAATCGATTGAAGTGCGAAGGACCTGCTCAGCCCTAGGCTACATGCGGTTTTGACAAGGACGTGATCATATCTATTTCAAGAAAAAGTACATGTGAAGCATCCTCGAAAAAATCAAAGACAGCACACAAAGATAAGTATATGCGAAATCAAAACTGTCAAACTATCAAAAACATTCATCTTACTTAAGATGAAAAAGTTATATTACAGTCACTACTAGTTTCAAATCACAAACAAATTAAACATTTCAGGTCATTTTGTAGCAACGCGGCCATCTCAATCCAAAAAACACTACAAACCCCTTACCCCAACCTAATCCTTATCACCTCCCATGGCGTTCAAGTAGTCCGCATAGACCAGTTCGCCATTACCCCTCCCTAACCCTCGGCTTTGGATTGACTTGCGCTCTCATTGCCCCACCAAACGCTGCAAAATGAAAATGAAAATGAAAAAACCCCCCCCTTTTTTCCCACCCCCCCTTTTTTAATACAACAAAAAACCTCAAAAAACTTCCCTACACACTTAGACACTTTTTACAGAAATCTGTAAAAGTTTACTGAATTCTCAACAGCTGAACGTTCGGTAATCCGATTTAACGGATTTTACAGTTATCTACAGTTATCTTGACCAAAGTCTACGCTCCATACAAACTTTCAAAAAATTGTATGGAGAAAAGTCTACGAGGGAGGAGGGGGGGGGGGGGGTGTCTGAGATTTTCAAAAATTAGTCTATGTGGTTTATGAGCCGGCCCCAAGGGTAACCTTTGTGCCACGAGAAATTTATGGAAGAATCCATTGTTTACGTTTGTCAGTTAGGCCCTATTGTCGATTTGACGTTTTCTGAGACATCTTGGATCTTCTGGGGGTGAAATAAACCTGCGCATGCGAATATTAAAGCATGGCCCACTAAGTGATGGAACAAATTCTTTTGCTTATTAGAGCGCTCCTAGTGGACGTTTTCGGAAGCTCTTGACAACAAAAACAAAACTTTCTCTCTTTGAGGACAATCACCATACACGGCACATCAAATGGCGCACAACGGTCTCGCCCACTTTTTGGCGATTTTATAGAAACAATTTTTCATTTGAGCTGCCGTTTCGATTACTGTACCTTTTACCTCCAGTTTTCTCTTCATAATTGCCCAGTAGTTTTCAATGGGCCTGAACTGTAAACAATTGGGCGGATTGAGAGTTTCCGGAACAAACTGGACTTTGTTTTTATTGTACCATTGTTTTTCTTCCCGGCTATAGTGTCAAAGGACCACCATGTGACTGGATGAAGGGCAGGATTCACTTCTGGAGACATTCGGTTGCCATTTCTGACCGCAGCTGCAAATTCCGTGCCAGATCATATATTTGCATGCAAATTTATCTGCAAACATAAATTGTAAATTGCCTTGCAAAATTTTGGTCCTGGAAGTTGTCCGAAGTTGACCTTTAGATAGGTTTCATAATCCATAAGTATGCATCCACCGGATTTGATAAGCAGGTTGTCACACAGCTCTCGAGCACCGGTTCTAGCAACGGTATTCTGCTTTACTGATCGATTGGGTTGCCTAATTGCGCAGTATGCTCAACAATCAATATGAAACTAGCGATTTGAAATTGATTTACTATTGTAGAACCCCTTGGCCCAAAGTACACCTTGCAGTCTGCACTTTGCAATACATTCTAGCGCTTTGCGGTACTAGAATCATAGTTTTGGTTTGATTCGCTGTGTTATTTTGACAGAATATTTGAGGGTGGCTTCGTGAGTTACGTTCTTAGGGGCGAATCATTAAGCTTGGTACCGAACTTGGGACCGATTTGCTGGTACTTCTTGAGCCAAAAACTAAAACTCCGGCATTTCACTTTTTACTGTTCAAGGGAAGCTCGCCGACCATGTGAACAACTTAGGCATTAAGTGGAAAACTAGGAAAATTTAAATTAACACTTCACTTGATCACTTTCAAAAAACTAAAAAACTGAAAACTTTTTAAACTATCACTAGAAAACGCGAACAAATTCCTTCAAACTTAGGCATTACTGGTCAAAACAATTTGAGCTCGGACAGAGTCGACCGACGCAATGCGGAGAAGGGTTTCCGGTCTTCGTACTTTGCGTTCGACCACGTCGGAGTTGCCTCAGTGCACCAAACTCCAGTTTTTCGGGTCATTGATATTGACGCCCTTCCTCGGTGAAGTCATTCCATTTCATTTCATTTTGATTAGTCGGAGAGAATAGTTAAAAAGAATACACTGTTTGGTGCACGGAAAAATTTTTTTTTTAGAAAATCCTCATGTTCATCAAAGTTAGCTCTGATCCATGGGATCAGAGAGATGAACAAAATCGCCTCACGGTAAAAGACCTCGATACAAATTAACATCTTGGGTTACCATTCCTATTTTCATCTCATCACTTTGCAATTCGTGTTACTTGAAAACAAAATATCGACGCATAAACTATCTGATTTCTTACATTTTATTTATTTTCTCTTTTATTTATTTTTATTTGTTATTGAAAGTAAGCTAACTTAATAACAAAAGGAACCAATTTATTCATGCATCAAACCTACATTTCTGACTAGTACGAATTATCTAGTACGACTAGTATGATCATGAATTGCATAATGGAACAGTTCATCAATGTGGAAATGCTTTCCAAAAGTGTGCTGTTTGTAACAATAAACTACTTCAGCTTTTTCAACTGTGTTTATATGATCAAATGCAACATTTCAACTATTCGCAAATAATGTACTTAACCATTGATCACCATCTCAGAATCATAATGTTCATCGATAATATCTATTGGAGAATTTTCAGAAGCACTTTTGGGCTGCACTAGTACTGATCTGGTAACACAATTGCGCATCTTTCCTAAATGGTAAAGAACCAGACCAGCCCTGGGACCTGATAGTTGAAGTTAAACTAGCACCACCGTACTGCTGTAATTCGTCTGGTTGGATGACCATACCGGATTTCAACCTTTGGTTTAACCATTTTCTGGAACACACGGGTCCAACTCCACAAAGCCCGGTATTGCTGCTGTTAGACGTCCATGCTTCGCACGTTAAAACACCGTTACCGTGATATATTTTCTTCCTCACAGCAGCCACAAACTTCAATCTTGGAACGTGGTCTTTATGGGTCCTTTAAAAAAAACCTCTCAGGCGGTCGAAAAATATCTGAAAAAAAAAACCCTGAAAAACTATGACGTTGAACGAAATCAGCATTTCTTGGAAACACAGGAATAATGCCGACTTCACCCCATCTAAGGACTGCATCGTTAATTATGAGTACACCTTTGAGGTTCTGTATGAAAAAGACTATGGCTTATTTTGACAGCTGTTTAGTGTCAATGTGTTGCTTGCCTTGTAAACAAACGAAAACATTCATTAGAAGTTAAAGTTTTACTTCAAGCGGAACAATGCGAGGTCTTACGGAAGAAAAGCGAAAATCGATTGTGACCAAGCACTGCACTGAAAAGGGATTGTCGCTAAGAAAATTAGCAAAAGAAGAAGGTGTTAGTGTCTGTGCGGTTCAAAATGCGATCAACCGGTTTGTTATGCATAACACATTGAAGGACTTACCCGGCCGTGGTAGAAAAACAGGTGCGTCAAACCCAAATTTGGACAAACACATTTGCAAAGTTTTTGAAGGAAAAAAGGAGGTATCCATCAGAGATTGCGCAAAAAAGTGTGGATCGACGATTGGAATGGTCCACCGAGCAAAGGAGCGAAATTCCCTGAAGAGAGTTGCAAAATAAATAAAACATATTTAAATACAGCAATTTTTAGGTGTACTCATAATCAACGATAAAGTCCTTATGGTTACGGATGTGCCAATGGGGATGATGATTCCGATTGCCCGTTCCTCGGATTTGACAATAATATTGATTAATGAAGTTCGTCTGCTCGAGCACCTCAAGTAAACCCCCCTCTGAAAGATTTGTCAACTACAATCAGTCAGGGTACATCGTCTCAAGTTAACTCAAGATAACCTCATATGCTAGGAAACCGACGAAAACGAAATCATTCCAAGTGTCACCATATGTGATCAATTCAATGCCAAAAACTACTACAAGAAAAGTCACACGAAACCGCAGAAAGAGAAAGACTGCTTACATAACTGCCTGCCCATACCGGGATGATCTACAAAAGACGTTGGCTTTGAAAGATATAATTGCGCTTCAGAAGGATTATCGGAAGCTATTGAGTGAAAGCTCCAAAGCAGTTTCCGAAAACGCCAAAGCGAAAGCAAGGACGTCTGAAAGGTACAAAGATGAAACAGGTCAATCTTCTTCAGGATTCTCCTTGCTTTGCGGCAATGTTTTCTGCGCCTCTATTGAAGGACATAGATGGCACAAGTGCTTAGACTGCAGCCGTTGATTCCTTTTCTGCAACGAAGTTCAATGCCCTGCCTTCCAGGGAATGTTTTTGTTGTTGTTAAGCGCTGACTCGATGTATATATTATTTATCATGGGTTTTGTTAAATAGAAGGAAAACATTAAAAAAAAATTTCTAATGAAATCAAAACATTCCTTCCGTAAGGAGGTGAACTTCATCGACTTCTAGTGATCAAATTGTAAACGTGATTGAAACAAATTATGTTTTAAAGGTGTTCATACTGAACAGTTAATTTTTCTCCACTAACTTAACGATTACCATGAAATATGGCTAATTTTCAGATCGATTTTTAGAATGGAAAAACTAATTTTATTACTTAGCTTCAATATGCAACAACTGCTAAATGCGTTATCAAAGTATGTAGCTAACAGAATACAGGAATATATTCATTCAAGCTGGTGAAAATTGACAAAAATCCTTTGATTTATTTATTTATTTAGTCAGCACCAACAGGCTTAATAAAGCCCCAATGGTGCTATTAAAAATATGACGAGTACAATAAACTTAAACTTAAATATCAAACCACAACACACTTGTTCATAAAGGTCTACATTTCAGAAAAAATATGACGTGAAGCGTCTGCGCGGAGTTTGCCGAGGGACATGGTAGTCGAACATTGTCGAGACTCTATTAAAAACACGCTGCAGTCCTCTGATCCTATTGCGCAATGCCCTTGGTTGAACGTTAATATTAATCCGCTCCAGGATGGCGCTGCAATCGATTCGGCCTTGTAAAATGTCTGCAACAAAGAGAGCCCTAGATGTGTCACGACGAAACCGAAGCGGTGCAAGATCGATCAATCGACAACGACTCTCGTATGTAACTCGGCATATGAAACGGGTCTCTCCAAGGCAACCTTCTCAAAGCGAATCGTAAACACCTGCGTTGAACAGATTCGGCTCTATTCCCGCCATTAATATAGCACGGATTCCATACTGCAGAGCAAGAATCGATCGCACCAAAGAGCAATAAAGGGACTTCAAGCAGTGAATATCGGAGAAATCTTTAACCATCCGAAAAATAAAGCCTAGAGCTCTTGACGCCTTGTCCACGATGTACGAGATGTGAAACTTGTACGTCAACTGAGAATCCAGAATAATCCCTAGATCTTTGACGTAAGTTGCATGTTTGATTACCGTGCCTTGAAGCTTATAGTCGAAGAGAATCGGCTCCTTTTTTTCCAGAGAAAGTGTTCACCGAACACCGAAGCACCAGTGAGCAAAGATTTGTAGCTGCTGTTGTAGCAGGTGACAATCGTTGATAGACTGGATTCGTAAAAAGATCTTCAGGTCATCGGCATACGAAAGACGGGGGCCTACGAGGGCTAGAGGGGTGTTCTTAAAATTAAATTAAATTTTTCCCCTAAATATTTACATATCTAGAAGCTCTTCGCATTCTCAAACCAAGTAGCAACTTTCACAAAGGATACTGTTCCCTCAACAAAATTATAATATCAATTCGCATTGTATAATGCCAAACGTCCTTATACCAATAACCGCTTTTTACCGGAACCAAACAATAATATATGTCAAGCTCAGTTTAATACGTAGTTCACCCCGGAGCAAAATGCTTGTCCGCGAAATCAAACAGGAAGCAGTAATTTTAATAAGTACTCTTCATTTCTTCAGGCGCTACTCATTAAATTTTACTGTACCATTAACAGATCTGACGTACTCTAGCACGGAATGACCTTCCCTTCAAGGTAAATACGAAAGCAAAACATCTTTGAAATATGCTACCGACATTCTTGTTTTTATTACGTTACACACAAAACGCTCGCCAGATGCTTCGGTCCACTTGCAGACGTCTATAAACATATTATCATGAGCGCCAGCGACTGATGACGGTGCAGCTGTTCTCAATATGTGAACATCGCAGTGTAACTCAATGCATAGGAGTATACGATGCAAACAAAGTGGACTTTTGTTTATATGGAACCACGCCAAAAGCAAACGAAAGTAAATAATTTACAGACACCATCGCTTCCCCTGCTAATTCATATTGGCCAAACAATTTGGACTTTGTTCAGTCATGATAAGTCGACGGTATCGGTGGTTGATGGTGGTTGCTTCTGGTTTTCATCCCAGTGCTAGGTCGTGGTTCAACAACTGTTTACAAGTTCGATACCCAAGTTGCAGATGAAGTCTAGTTCCAACCTGAAGGATAATTGAATTACGTGATGGAAAATGAACAAGCCAAACGATGACCTTGAATTTTACAAATAGTAATTCTGAACAGTGTACTAATCGATTCGATTGATTGTTATTGGCAATATCAAGCATGAGCGAAACGAACAAATCTCGCGTAACACTTTAAAAGCGCCTATCTTCGTTACTCCAATCTCTTCATCGATTCTATCTTCTGTGAATAACGCCGCAGCAAAATGCACAAAATGTTCAATGTACAAGCTTACAACGTCTTCTCTCGACCAAAGCTGTTAGAAAATGCTTTTGCAGCCTCGTTATTATCAGAAGAGAAAGTCAATGAAAAGATTCGAACAACGGAGAGAGGCCCTTTTCAAATGTTGCGCGAGAAACATATGCTCTTTAGAAGTATCGAATATGAATGTAGGGATTTCGAAATGAAATTTGACTAGGGAAGATGTACCTATATGAATCTCATCACTTTGCAATTCTCTCTACTTGAAATAAAACGATATACACGTGACAGAATTAGTTAGTAATGTTTGTTGTAGTTATTTAACGTAAGCAAACATTATAAGAAAACGAATCCGATCATTCAACTGCCCAATGAGATTAATATGGGGGCAGTAACCCTAGAATGCTATCATTGCTTCTACAGATAGTAGATGAGTGCTGTAATGCTAAGTCAAACAAATGCGTTAGTCACGATTTGTGATTCACCTGCACCCCTGCTCTTTTGTGCACATGGGCGGTAGAGTAAAACAGGCTTGTATATTATTATTATTTATTATTATTCAATGACGCTGCTTTGAGGATGTAGGTGTATAACCGTTTTATCGTAACGTTTACTTCTTTTGGTTTTACCATTCAATCCCTTTAACACTAAGTGCAACATAATTATTTAATGCACGCACTGATTGCTAAACTAGCAAGCACACATCGTGTGCTATCGTTTCTTGGCTAACATGTTAGTAGCCTTTGTGCCTAAGAGCGTTGACAACGATGTCATCACCATAACTTGAATAAAACTTCTATTCGAAAATACTGAAGAGTTATTAATCTAGTGCGATGAATTAGGAACCTCTTTAAATAAGGTTCTGGATGACGATGCTAATTACCGTCATAAGTGGGAGTTAGATTAAAAGGGGGGTTTTACTTTTTGGGTTGGTATACTCAGATCTCGTGAACGTTCCATGGTCAGCAATCGACGTTCAAATTAAATTATCAAAATTTAACGCGAAGGCGCATTTTCCCACGCTGCACGATACTTGTAATGCACAAGCCTACACTGTAACCGGCCAGTACCCATTAATGGGTAAAAATGTACCCATTTTTCGATAGTATATGAAACTGTCAAAAAATGGGTACTTTTAAAATCAAAATAATGCATACTAAAGACCCATTTTTTTGTTTTCAATGAGAGACCAAGAGATGGGTATTTTTCTACCCATTAATGGGTAAAAAATGTCTTAGCATTTTCCTGGCTCGCTTTGTATATTTGAAAGTGCGTGGTTCGAAAAAAAAAAATTTGGGGAACCAATTCCACGAAAACGCGAAGAATATAGAAGAACTGAAAGTTAAACTGGATAGCGAAATCTTCCAAAAACTAAGAGGTTCGTTAATAATTTAATATAATAATATAAAATGCTTCAATTTCATCAGTAGGATCTTACTTCCGAGTATGTGCCTCTTCCGGGGCGTAACATCCAAGCTTTCATCAAGTTGACGTCGTAATTATTTAAATCTTACCAGATATATTCCACGGATATCCTCTCTAGATGATAACGATGTGATGACCGCTTCAATGGACCACTTGAACGTCGCCGGAATATTTGCCGGTGTGAAAACTCCCGAACGAAACTTAACAAACCTGATAGGTAAAAGGCCTGAAGCTAAAGGGTTGTCAAAATACAAATACACATTCAATTATCTTTTATGTTTATTCTATTATCATTATTCAATATCACAACTAAAAACGAATCACGAAAAATGGGTATTTCATACCCATTTCGCAAATAACAAACATTTCGAAAAATGGGTATTTCATACTCATTTTCTAAATAACAAACGTATTGAAAAATGGGTATTTCATACCCATTTCCCAAATAACAGATATTTTGGAAAATGGGTAAAAAATACCCGATAGCCTGAAGTACAGGCTCTTTACTCATTAATGGGTAAACTCGCTTTACCCATTAAAGGAGTTAACCCACTTAAGTTCGAAATGGGTGATATTTTACCCATTAATGGGTACTGGCTGGTTTCAGTGTTTTTTTTTTTTTTTTTTTTTTTCCCTTTCCCCCCCCCCCCCCCCCCCCAACCAAGCCCCCAAAACAAAGGAAAAAGGGGAGGGGGGGGGGGCCCCCCCCCCCCCCCCGCAAAAAAAAAAAAAAAAAAAAAAAAATTATTTTTTTGGGGGGGGGGTGGTCTGCCCCCTGTCCCGTGTGTGGTGTTCTTTCTCCCCCCCTGTGTTTTTTTTCGCGCGCAAAAAAAGGGGGGCTTCGGGAATACAGAGTTTTTTTTTTTTTTTTTCCCCTAAAGTGCTTACCGTATTCAGTTATTGTTTGTTTTTACCGTTTGAACTGTATTTTTTTCTACCGAATACGGTAAATAAAATAGAACACAACCGATCGTTCGGTAAAGTGTTGCAAAATAACGGTAAAATTTCTTATGTTTACAGAAATATTTCGTCAATTTATTTATCGGACAGCAAAATCGAATTTAAGTGTGTACGTTTATTTAACAAATCCAAAAAGAATCACTCGATATTTCCACCTTCAATCTCAATTAAACTTTTCCAGTCTGTAACGGAACCGAGAGTATACCTTCGTAACATACGACTCCGACATTGAGGCCCATGCCTTGATAATGGAAGATTTAAAATCTTCTACACTGGGGTGTGAAGAACCACTATATCGAATAGTCGAGAGGATTCAAGTCAGGGCTGCTGGGAGGCCAAAAAGCCTTCGGCCGAACCTTGATGTTCTCCTTCAGCCATGCTTGAGTCTTTCTAGAGCAATGACACGGAGCTTCATCTTGTTGAAAACAATATTCCCATGTTCATTAAAATTAGCTCAGATTCATAGGAGAACTTGGTTCTTCAAAAATGTTCCCGTAGACTTCATTATTGATCTTAACACCAGCTTTGATGAAAAATGGAGGCATTTTCGACCCGTTCAACGGAACTGCTGGACGCTTTGTTGTAAATTTTAATATAAGGTTTCTGGTACATCTTCGATCTACTGGGGCAAACTAAATTTGTCCATGCGAGTGTTAGTTACTGGATCGATGGATTCCTGTTTGAATTGATCAAGACCGTAGTCTGCTGTGCTGGAGCAGAAGCACGAACAAATTTTGCGCTGTCATTTTTTGATCCCTACTTCGTGTATCTAGGCTAGAATCTAGAATTCGTGTATCTTGGCACAACCTATCAGTTTTTCCTCTGTTCTATTGAAGACAATGGAAAAAAAATGGTGGACGACTTTATTAAGTCAACAAGCTTAATAGAGTCTCCCTTGAGCAAAAACCAATTTGCCTACCAATCTGGAAAATCTACAATAAAGGTGCTACAATCGCTAGTTAATAAAATGGAGAAATCGCTTCAAGCCAAAGAAATAGCTTTGGTAGCTTTTCTTGATATTGAAGGAGCATTCGACAATGCATCCCATAGCTCAATGTGCTCCGCAATTGAAGCAAGGGGCCTGGATATTCTGTATTATCGACCGGATAATGGCGATGCTAAAAGACCAAGTAATTTCTGCTGATCTTGGAGGTGCGCAACTAACTATTAGTTCGATTAAGAGCTGTCCTCAAGAGCCTCTATTGAGGTCCTTAGTAGTAGAAGTACTCCTTAAAAGACTAGCAGAGCTTTGGCTTTGCTGACGACTTAGCTATAATAGTTCGTGAGAAGTTTTATGACACGATATCTAGTCGGTTACAAACTGCTCTCAATATAACTGTAAAATGGTGTAGAATAGAGAGCTTAAATGTAAACCCTTCTAAAACTGTGGTAGTACCTTTTACCAAAAGGAGAGAGCTAAACTTAAAACAGCCTACTCTCAATGGAGTTCAAGTTCAGTTTGCGGAATAAATACCTTGGTGTTACTTTGGATAAAAAACTGAGTTGGAACTCCCATCTTGACAAGATTATCACTAAGGGTACAAATGCCCTATGGGCATGTAGTAAAGCATGGGGACTTCGACCAAAAACTGTCCATTGGATTTATTCTGCAAGAGTTCGTCTGGAAATTACATATGCTTCGCTTATATGGTGGCCTGAACTTGATGAGGTAACCACCCAAGTAAAGCTAGGTAAACTACAGAGACTTGCCTGTGTATCAATAACTGGGGCAATGAAAAATACACCATCTGTTGCTTTGGATGCCCTTCTTAACATGTTACCTTTATACCAATTTGTAAAGCAGCAGGCAGCGAAAAGTGCCCTGCAATTCAAACGATATAACCCGATTTTAGATGGTGATCTGGTAGGACATTTAAAGATCCTTGAGAATTTCAAGCTAAACTCAGATGTTAAAACAATAGAAGATTGAATGACAACGAAGACAAACTACGACGTTCCCTTCAAAGTGGTTAAATCAAGCCGCTATGCATGGGAGTCTGGTGGGCCTAGTTTGCGTCCAGGTTCCATTTTGTTTTACACGGATGGAGCGAAAATGGGAGAAAATACTGGAACCGGGGTTTATGGTCCTGGAATCAAGAAAGCTATACCAATGGGACATAGTCCAACGGTATTTCAAGCAGAAATACATGCCATTATCGAATGTGTGAATATTTGTTTAACGAGGAAATACAAATTTGCAAAGATCTGCATTTTTTAAGATAGTCAAGCAGCTCTCAATGCGCTTAAAGCTTTTACACACACTTAGAAATTTAGAATTTTACACGAGACGTAATTTTTGTTTGTAAAAAGTCGGGGAACGTAAAGACAGATTTCGTTTAAAATTATGCCTTCTGAAACTGACACATACGCAATTCGACAAAAGATGTGTTTGATTGAATTTATTTTCTCATCTCTTTCAACTCATTCTTCTGTGCTAAAGGACGCTTGCATGTGTCGCTCTCAGGGGACAGAAATTTACATGACATTTTGGTAGTGTGCATGTAAATCTAAGCTAGTGTGGGAATGCATTCTTTTTTTAAGACAATTGGCCAGTAGAAACGAAGTTACTCTATACTTGGTGCCCGGCCACTGTGGTATTGAAGGAAATGAAGCTTAGGAAGAGAAGGTTCAGCATCAAATTTTATTAGTCCGGAACCATTTTGTGGAGTCCCAGAGTGTGCTCCGAGGACTGAAATAAAAAATTGGGAAATGTCCATGGTAGAATCAAACTTTAACGCTACGGATACATGCAGACAAGCCAAGAAATTTATAAGACCAAGTGCTGTAAAAGCCCGGATCTTACTAAATCTTAGTAAAAAAGACAATCGGGTAATTACTGGTTTATTGACTGGTCACTGTCCGAGTAGGTACCACCTAAATAAAAATGGTAGAATCCATTCTACAGAATGTCCTTTTTGACAATTTGAAACTGAAACTGCAGAACATGTACTCTGCAGCTGTGGAGCATTATTCAATCAAAGAATGTCAATATTTGGAAGAGGGTTACTAGAGCCCCCTCCTGAAATTTGGCAAAACGATCCTGGTAGGGTATTAAACTTTATAAAACAAGTCGAGCCTAACTGGGATCAGGGGCAATGTCAACCAATGTCAATCACACCTTAATCGTGACAGAATATTTTACTTGCACCAAATCAAATATGGGTCATACAACAATAATCCTAATGAATGGATGCAGTTGTGTTTTGGCTCTACAGAAGAAGAAAAAAAAAATCTAGGCACAACGGCACCAGCATATCATTATATTTGATAATATTGTTTTATTGATTTTACTAAATAGATAATTTAAACATTACTTATTGTTTTTTATGTCCATTTGTCTTTAACTGCCTTTCAATTGAATCTTCCCTGTTTTCATAATTCAGGAGCAATAAGTATTAGGCCAGCAAAAATAAAAGCGGATTGCTGTTATAAAATTGAAATGTATAAATGTTCTCGAATTAAAAAAAAAAACTCAACAGCCTGGTACTTAACCTAGGTTTCTAATTCTATTCTTCAACACTCATTCAGACATATTAAAATCAAAAACAGCACCCACATTGTTAAACGATCTAACATAGTTATCAAAAGGGTTGTTTTGCCCATACGTAGTTCTATGGCGACTGACTACAAATAAATTACGGTCACGAAGCTGGCGAGAAGCTGCATACAAATTTATGTTTTGCAACAGCGCAGAGCAATCTACACTACCTTTGACAAGGTCAAAAACAAATAACCACTTTGTAGATTTTTAGATCGTCAGCGTAGAGGAGAAAGCGCGATTTCAACCGAAAGCACAAGTCATTCACGAACAATATAAAAATCAGTGATCCCTGAAGGCTTCCTTGCGGTACACCTGACATGACTACCGTTTAATTTGACGAAAGTGATCTGACCAAATAAGTAAGAGCGCAACCACTTTGTGATCCAACCAGGAAAGCCCAGATGCTTCAGCTTGTCAATTGCAAGGGTGTGAGGAACCTTGTCGAACGCCTTCGAAACATCGAAGTATATGGCATCAACTTGGTGACGATTCTCAATTTCCGTTGATAGGAAATTTACGTAGGACATCAGATTCGTTGTCGTGGATCGCTTCTTAACAAAACCATGTTGAAATTCAGAAATCAGCGGTCGAGATACAGCGTAAAGAGCTTTGTGAACCAATTGTTCGAACACCCTGACCAATGGACCTGGGACACGAATATATGAAACAAAATTATTTTCGTTCCCTTTTGATTTTTGGGAGCCTTTTGGTTCCTTTAACAACTGTGCAAAATTTCAACTCGATCGGTGAAACTATATTTTAGCGCTCGCAGCTTTAATTTTCCATAGTATTTTATATGGGAAAACTTACCTTTTCAAAGAAATATCTCGCGAGGTGACCCGTTGTCTTCAAAAAATAAATCAATCCCTTAACTTGCTGGGAAATTTTTCAAAGAAACTTTCCTTAGAAGACCGCAAACCGATCCGACGCTTGTGGAAAAAGTTATTAAGCTGAAACTGATTGCTATCCAATCGAACGGCTCATTGGACTGTTTTTTCTAGCAGCACAGTTCCTCCATGCTGAGTGAACATAAACAAAACACAGTGGTTGCTTCGCGCAGCCAGCAGCAGGTTGCAGGTGGCAGTGCTGTAAGAGAAAACAGTTCAATGAACCGTTTGATTGGATAGCAATCAGTTTCAGCTTAATAACTTTTTTCACAAGCGTCGGATCGCTTTGCGGTCTTCGAAGAAAAATTTCCTTGAAAAATTTCCCAGGAAGTGGTTGTATTTATTTATTTTTCAAGGGCAATGGATCACCTTGGCAGATTTTTATCTGTAAAAGTAAGTTTTCCCATAGAAAATCCTATGTAAAATTAAAACCACTAGCGCTAAAATATAGTTTCACCAAACGAGCTGAAATTTTGCACAGCTATTACAGGGTCCAAAAGGCTTCCGAAAATCATAAGGGAACTGGTATTTAAATTTTGTCCCAGGCTACTGACCATACAGCATAAAATCGAAACACTTCTGTAATTTTCAACAGCATGTTTGTTACCAGCTTTGAATATCGGAGTGATTGGGGCTAACTTCCACGCTTCAGGAAAAGTACCTTCACTGAGTGACCTGTTAAACATAATCGTCAACGGCATCAGCAGTGAGTCAGAACATTCTCTTAAAAACAACGGCGGTATCTTGTCTGTGCCCGACGCTTTCGACATATCCAACTTCTCCAGGGCTGACAAAACTTCATGTTGGCTCACAACTAGAGCAGGACAATTTAAATTGAAAGCAGGACAGGATCTTAGACTGTTAGGGGGAAAAGTTGGCGACATTTGCCTGTGTACATTTTCGAATATATCGGCAAACAGATTAGCTATCTCGTGAGGTGAATCGACCGAAGTTTCGTTAAAAGTCATGTCGGTAGGGATCCGGTTGGATTGCTAACGGCTTCGAATATACGACCAAAAGGATGACGGGTTCTGCTTCGCAGTGTGCTCCAATCGTCTGATATAGCAACGAAATGCAGCGTCCTGGAAATTGGCGTAATGTGTTTCGAGCGACTGTAGATTGATCCGGTTCACAGTAGCAACAATCAATGTGCAACTAGCGATTTGAAACTGGTTCACTGTTGTAGAGCCCCTAGTTCCGAAGTACACCTTGCAGTCTGCACCTTGCCATGCACTCTTGCGCTTTTCAGTACCATTTGGTACACGTATCTTTGTTTTTGTTTTGATCCGCTATGTTATTTTGACAGAATATTTGAGGGTGTATTGGTGTGAGTTACGGTCTTAGGGGCGAATAATTAAGCTTGAGACCGAGCTTGGGACCGATGTGCTAGCCAAAAAATACACGGTGTTCAATAAGTTCGGATACACTTTCAAAATTTGTTAAAAAAATGAAAACATGTTTTTTTTATTTTTTGGATTTATGTTATTGAAAGCTATGTTTACAAGGAACGTTTACAACATTTCTCTTGGAATGACCCCCCCTTTGTACTCCTTAACGAGCTTCAAACGTTTCTCGAACGCGTCGCAGGCGGCACGCACGGACTGCATGGGCATTTCGTCCCAGATTTTGAGAATTACCGTCTTGAAATGATCCAAAGTGCTGACCTTGTATTCGTTCAGCTTCGCCATCATATAGGACCAAACAAAAAAGTCGAGAGGATTCAAGTCCGGGGAGCTGGGAGGCCACAAAGTTTTGTCCAGAAAGTCGGTTAAATTGTCCCGACACCAGGCTTGAACCACATTTGCCGTATGGGCTGGTGCACCGTCCTGCTGGAACACGTAGTTCTCATCGCCGTAGAGGCTTCGGAGACTGGGGGCAACAACCTTTTCCAAAACCTCAGTTTTGTAGTACGCCGCGTTGATTTTGACGTTTTTTTCAATAAACACCAAGGGTAGCTTACCACGTTTGCATACTGCCCCCCAAACCATCACCGACGCGGCACTTTGGAACCGAGGGATGTTTATATTGGATTCAGGAATGCTGTCCCTCGATGGCGCCCACACCCGGTCATTTTGCACATTGTGCGGCTGCTGCAGCACGAACAGTTTCTCGTCCGAAAAAACAAACTCCTGACCAGCGTGCCGAGAGAGGATCCTCTTAGCTCGATCCAACCGCTTTTTGCTGGTAGCCTCCGAAACGCCATGGACCTTACGTTTTTTGTAAGGCCTGAAACCAAGGTCCTTGGTGAGTATGGTGTGAGCGGTTCCAATGGAAACGTTGAGATCTGCAGCCGTTTTCCGGATTGAGCGGTTCTTTTTGCGCCGAATTCGCTCCCTCACGATCTTGATGACCCGTGGCGTCCTCGCTGAACGCGGCCGACCGGATCTCGCACGGTCATTGGTCGAGGACGTCTCCCGGTATCGCCTGATGGTCGTGTAGACAAAGTTCCGCTTGACCCCATGCGATTTCAGCAGCCGGAATATATCGCCGGGTCGCTCACCGTTCAAAAAACGCTTAATTACGAAGTCCCCTACTCTTTCCCCCCCCCCACCAAACAAACAACAACCAACAAAAAGACAACACCCCCCCCATTCGGTAGCGTATGAATGAAGCTAAAGCTGACACCAATACCAATGCAGAATATGTACATGGCGCATACCTACGCAATGATGAAAACTTGTATTCGAATACATTAATTGTTATGTTTGTGTTCTCCGTGCGTGGAGTAACGATTATGATGTAGAAGGAGATGTCTCGCTCATCGCCATGAGGCACCAAGAGTGGACAGCAATGTTTTTTTGCTAGAATGAAAGATATGAAGAGAAAGTTGAAAGTTCCGTCAGTGTACGGTAGGCTAGAAATAGAACAGAGGTATTGAAAATTGAGTGAAAGGGCATGGTAAAGTAGTATTCGAACCACAGGCGCTTCATTTGCCTAACATCCCACTATGGGGTAGCTCGAGGAGCAGATCACCCTGCCACCGTGCCTCGTCGAGGTGGCAGGGTGATCTGCTCCTCGAGCTACCCCATAGTGGGATGTTAGGCAAATGAAGCGCCTGTGGTTCGAATACTACTTTACCATGCCCTTTCACTCAATTTTCAATACCTCTGTTCTATTTCTAGCCTACCGTACACTGACGGAACTTTCAACTTTCTCTTCATATCTTTCATTCTAGCAAAAAAACATTGCTGTCCACTCTTGGTGCCTCATGGCGATGAGCGAGACATCTCCTTCTACATTGCTCTCGTTATTTTTTTTCCCCCCCCCCCCCCCCAAAGGTCGCCGCCCGGAGCATCCCCCCCCCCAACACCCCCCCTCCCGACCCCCCCCATCAATTTCCCAACCGCCCTCCCCCCGTTCTTTCCCCGATTTTTAGCGCGGATTGTTTTTTTCCCGTTTTCTTGGGGAGCAGGACAGCCGGGATGTTTAGCAGGACACCACCCTGTGAAATGGACAATCCGGAGAGAAGTTTATTCAGCTCCTCATCCAGTCGACAATCAATTTTACTCTCGTTCCGTACGTTTTACCTAATGTCGGAAGTAGTGCGCTGTATGGCGCATCTGAAGCGCTATACAACTCGCTACTTTAGACATTAGGTATAACGTATGGATCGACAATAAAATCGATTTGGTTTTCAACTGAAACTAGGAACTACAACGAACCTAACCTACCCCTACACTACATATGTGTACACATTGTCGGTCTGCCGTGTTGCAGTTCGGCTCGAATTAATTGTTAATAATATTTCGTTTGTTGAATGTCCAACGTGCTTGCTAGTGTTAAATGGCAAATCGGGATTTATATATGGATAGCAACAACTGTGGCCATTTTCACCGGGATGCAGCTTTTGAAGCAACGCTATGTTAATCCGGTGCTTGGTAATGGAAATTTCAACGAGCTTAAGAGAAATTGGTCGTCCTGAAAACGACTGATTTTGAATGGTCCACATTTGAATTACAACCTTCTTGGGCTTTCAAAGAAGCAGGTTATTTCATCCGTTGCACGTTGTGCCTTACCAAAAGATGGCTGCCAACTGGATCAAACACAAGCACGTTATTTCGCTCCTTGTAGTTGCGCCGCCCACCGGCTGGCTACAAATACACCAAGCCAGTGGTCAACCGACTGCATATTCAATGGCTTCCTAAAATTTCAAGTCCTACGTCAAAAGTTGACCATCTTCAGAACATTTATTCGACCAGTAGTCCTCTACAACCACGAATCATGGACTATGCTCGCGGATGTCCAACCAGGTGCCTACGGACTACACAGTTTGAAGAAGAAATATGTAATTTTCTGAATTGATTGAAGTGATTGAAACGGAACGTTGAGAAGAAGAATGAACCACGAGTTGCATGAGTTTCTTGGAGAACTTGCCATCTATCGTCCACACCGTATTAATGTGTCGACTACGAAAGGCAGGACACGCGGCAAGCATGTTGGACGGCAGCCCGGTGAATATAATTCTCGAGAACGAACCGACGGTACAAGGACAAGAGGACAAAGGAGATCGGGGCAAATGGAATGCTACCTACAGACGCTCCGCAGACTGCGAGGCTGTATACAATAGAAGACATACAGGTCTTGATAAGGTACAAGACAACTTTTTGAGTGAATGTATTCATCGCAAGCATATATCAGAACATTCAAGAACTGCTTGAATTTCAGTTTGAAATATAGTTACTAGGTCACCTGCTCATAGGAGTCCACATGTTAATCCCTGGTCCAGTTAAGGCTGCTCCCATTTGATTGTTCGTGTTTTAACTATTTACAAAGAAAACATTCTATCCTGGACGAAGGTGTGGACCTCCCCTTTCCCACGAATTACGCCAAAGATCAAATACTTGATATGAACAGTTGAAGTTGTATTTTTTCACCATCCAATCTTCCCTGTTCAGACCTAAGGATTATATCTAACAGTTTTTATGCTAGGATGTCCGAATAGACTTCCTTGGAACAGATTTAAAAAACCTTTGATTCTAAGTGCACACCTTTCAGGCTCTAATTCTATAAATAGATGCAAAAGAAGCATGTAAAGCAATGCATCTAATGTCTTTGTTGGTCTATGGTATATACCATACCTGTATATCGACCAGTTTTGAGAATAAAATTTAATAATTTTCTCTCTCTGATATTTTGCTGGTATTCAATAACGTTAAAATGTACTGATGAGCATATATTTCCTGTAAAAAAATTCAAAATATTTCAAAATATTTAAACAATATATAGAATTAGATATTTGAAAATCGGTTGCCGAGAATAGTCGACATTTCCTTTTTTTTGCTGGAATACAGGGTGGCAACGTAGAAATGATACACATGAAAATTGTTATAAAATTTAAACAGGATTGTATTTCTCACTCATTGCACTTTAAATAACAAGTGAAAGTATTAAACTTGTAAGTTCAAATCTTTGGGCCTGTTCATAAACTACGTAGACTCGTTTTTAAAAATCTCAGACACCCCCCCTCCCCCCTCGTAGACTTTTCTCCATGCATTTTTTTGAAATTTTATATGGAGCGTAGATTTTTGTCAAAACCCCTCCTCCCCCCAGAAAAGTCTACGTGGTTTATGAATAGCCCCTTTCTCCTTTATATTTAATGACGGCTCGAAGACGCCTTTCAAAATTGTTGCAAGCCGCACGCACCACCTCTTCCGGCATTTGTCTCAAATCTCAACCACACGTTTTTTAAATGAGTCCAATCACATGTGCTTCAAGTCGCCCAGTTTTCCTAGCATGTATCCCCAGATACTGAAGTCTAATAGGTTCAAATCAGGAGACGATGCAGGTCATTCAGAGGAACTAATGAAACATAGTAAAGTTTGCTTTCACCACTGCTGAACAAATACTGCCTATACGCTGGAGCTGAATCCTGTTGGAAACAAAAACCTATCCAAAAAGTTTCTTAGCACAGCGAAGTAGGTGGTCTTTTATATCGTATTGCAAATAATACTCTTTGTTTATTTTCACGCCCCTGTCTATAAACAACAGGGGTAATTTGCCTTCTGACGATATGGCACCCCAAACCATCACCTCAGAAGCACTTTGGTATCTTTCGACTAGTATTTCACGAAGACACACGATCATTTTGTTCAGAAACACTTCCAAAGTAAAAAAAATTTCATCCGAAACAAATATGCTATGACCAGCGTGCGTCTTAAGCAGCGCCCGCGATCTGGCAACTCTGTTGGCAATATTCTTGCGTGTCAATCCGCGAATCTTGTTTTTTTTTTTAGAGCTCCAAAGTCCCGTTTCAATATATTTTGCATGGATATGTTGCTCATTTTCATTTCATACATATTTTTTCTCACCGACCGAGCAGGATTCCTTCGAATTCGCTCCTTTGCTGCTTTGAACGCTGAGGGAGTGCGTACACTGCGTGTCTTACCAGGTTTCGTCATAGAAACAACAGTGCCAGTATCCTTGAAATATTTTATAGTCCTGTACACAAACAGTCTGCTTGCCATGCTTCTGAATCCGTCAAGATCCGAATTTGTTCTCTACATGCATCCATTTTTTGTTTTCGTAAAGTTTTCGTAAAGAACACAAATTCAGTTTGTTGTTTACGAATGAACAGACAACAAGTCACAAAGTTTCAAAACGTGCACAAGAGGTTCACCGATAATGGTATAAATTGTACCGAGAGGATCCCGAATGAGTGTATCAGAGTGTATCCTGATACTGGTCATTTTTTCGGCATCTTTGGGAACTTGATTAGATTTGGCTCATGTATTTGGCCAATTTGTTTTGGATGCTCAATACAAGTACCTTTGAAAATTCTCATAATTTAAATGAAATTCAGTTTAAACCCAGAAAAACTACCTACATTTTATTGTATCCTGAGTAATCTACAGAATCAGTTGATTGATTCCATACATGGGATCACAATACTTTAAATGTGGAGTTTGTGTCATCCAACTTAGTTGCTGAGGAACAAGTCTTGCTTTGTAGCACATACGGACATTCAGATCTAAGAATCTTGCCCTTTGAATCGAAATTAGAGTTTTTTAACCATCATTGTAGCCTTCTCTGTTCGAAGATTTTTTTAGAGTAGAGTTCCTTAAAAAATCCCAAGATATTCAATCTTCTTTTTTCACTTTTTAACGATTAAATTTCTCTTTGAATCTTTCCAGAACCGCACGATGGTGCACAGTGGTGCGTATCTATCGCACTATCTGCTGCGACCACCACCAACGCCAGCAACATCTCAGCTTTATTCTACCGCCATTGTTGCTAATAGCTGTCGTCGTCGGAAGACCTCTACATTTCGGAAGGTTACCAGCACTAGCACACCAGCGCCGCTGCGCAAGCACCGGAGGTCGTCAATTCAAATAGTAGCCGCTGTAACCGACAAAGCTTTAGATTCTACGGTGCAGCCACTGCTGTCTCTAAAACCAACTAGACCGATTTCGTTGTCTACAATTGCGAGGGACTCGTCCACTAGAGTGATACCGCTACTACTGGACCAATCGAGATTGGGTTGATTCCTGTCTCCGAGTGTAATACTGTGAGACTGTGATAGGGGCCGATCTCGAAGCGCATACTAACATCAACACATAAGACAGGTGGTTTGGGTAGAAATCGAGAAATCAGCAGTATCAGGGATCTTAAAGGTTAGGGCAAAGTGGAAATCGAAAACCTAGACGGGTTTCTTATCCGTTGAAAGCAATGTATTCCGACAGCATCGCGGAGCTAGACACAATAGCCAATGTGATCGGTCTAAGGGGTGTTGGAACGAGTACGTTAACCAAATTTGTAGATATGTGGTACCACGTCTTCCTGTGGGCTTTGTTTTCGTCCATCATCATCCACACTGGAGCAGCGGTTGTGGCGTTCGTAACACTGCGAAAGCACAAGTTTGGTCGATTCTTCTCAATTTTCATCCTAGTAATGGGTGTGGTTTCTCCGGTAACCGGAGGCACCGTCAGTAGTGCCGCCATTGCCTTTGTACATAGAGCCTCGAATCTACCTATGTCGCCTATCCTGGCTATGGTCTACGGTGTCGGGCAAACCATTTTATCCGCTTGTCTCGGGTTCACGCGACTGTTGGCAACACTGTAAATGCCATTGTTTCCCTTCACGTGGTCTGCTAGAGCAGGCTATTACTCACTCAAATACAGATACACACATACATGTAACGTAAACACACACTCACACAAAAACACCTAAATTATTGTACTAGAGGAAATTCTAAAAAAAAAGATCAAATGAAGCAACACAAAACGTTTGCCATTTTACGATAGTCCACTTTTTATCAAAATGCGCAAGAGAAGAAGAAAAACGACGAAACAAATAAATCCCTCGGGACAAGTACGCAAGGGCCATATAACGAGACGAGACACGAGACAAAGACGAACGGGGAAAATACTATTTCAATAATATTGTTTTAAAACAATGTTATAAACGTAAGCTAAATTGCTGTATCGAGCGAAATTGCAAGCAAAACACTAAGACTAATGGAACAAGTTGTTATGCAGCAGCTTTTAAGTGACTAAAGAAAGGAAAGGAAAAAGGCAGAATCGATTATACATAGTCAAAACCAACAGAAAAGGAATAGTGATATATACCTAAAACAAATAATTGAAATTCATTAGTAGCGAAAATTAAATGGGAAAATGCGCCCTAGTTAAAGCAAACCAAACGCCACTTAAGCAAAACCTAAATGTGCTATTTACCAACCATTATCATCGTTATCATAGAATCAAGAGCCGAAAACCGTGCTTTTGATAAACTCGCCTCATTTGTGTTCCAAGTTTTACATTATCATCCGTGGCGACGCTACACCAAAACATTGTCCTGCAGCATATCTATGTAACCGTAGAGGAGAGAAAATCCATGCGAAGATTTTATTTATTTGTCATTTTGCGCTTATTGCCATTGTCTTATCTCTCTATTGGTTACCCACAACTTCTCAGATAGTATACCTTAATCTATTTGCGTTTTTCCTTGTTCCTTAAGTAGATGTTAATGTCCTTTCGAACTTGAAATTCTAAGTAGAAAAAAAAAAAATAGTGATCTATAATATGTTTTGTACATTTGTTCCACAATTTCAGTTCCATTTTTTCATATTTATTAGTAGAAAGAAAGGGCTTGCGTGTATATTTTTGTTTAAGTTTCTTAAAGAAGCGATAAATACGGAGACAAACAAAGTCAAGGAATATAGGATGTGTATCTTAGTTGCTAAGCGAAAAAAATGTGAGCGTAACAGAAACAGAAGCATCAGTCGAACGATTGGTTTATTTAAGCGTAAACAAACGAAGAAGCACCAACCAGGAAGCGATAGTAAAACGGTTATTGTGTTTGACCTGAAAAGTCAAATTCACTAGTAATGAAAATGATTATCAACTAAACGATGGAAGAACAGGAAACACAATACCGATCATAGCAAAACTTCTTCTTGGATGCTTAGAATGGAGCAAGTTTTAATCATAATAAATAAATAAATAAATAAAAGTCAATGAGTCGATAGTAAACAAATCAATCTGTTTTTTTTTGTGTCTATCAATAAGTGTTTAATTGTTCAAAACAAATCGATATATTTTTTTAACCAATGGTGTTTCATAGTTCCCCCGATCATCTACGCAATACCCGAATCTTATTTTCCTTGTCTAAATTCTTTTGGTTGTTTTGGCGCAGTATTTCTTAATAACCAAGGAATACTGTGCCAAAGACACCGTAAATGCGGGCTTCTACACAAGCCTAACACAAGGGCACCAGACCTGTCAAATCTGAGGTGTGACGTCACTGTGATTTGGACCATAAATATTTGACAACAAAGTGGATTGAAATTTTGCATTATAGGATTCTACATGTTTCAACTGGAGTGACAATAACATCAAAATGGCAACAGCAATCATTTTTTGTCGGTTTCATACCTATCAAAGCTAGAACTTGGCGTCACTCTCCTTACAGGCACTCCAGTTTCAACCAGTAGGGCAAATCATAGTGTAAACCACTTTATGGCAACGTGTATATTGTTTTGCATGTCAAATATGGATGTATCTTTCTCATAATTTGACACCATAGCGACAAGTCGTCAATTTTCAAAATCATTTAAAATGCGCTTTATATTGTTCAAGTACAACCAAACCAATAATTTCGCAAATGAACGTTAACACTGCCTTATGGAATATTTGATTGCATCAATTGCTGTAAGGAATATAACAACATTCTTGATAATGCGCAACCTGTCACTGCCTTTACTTAAGTAATTATATGCTATCGATCTTTTCTTTACCGATTACTTTTGAGCTGTGTATGAGGTTAAGTTTACTAAGCATTTGGTTTCCTATCTCGTAGCACGTCACTTATGCTGGTCCGACGTCCCATTAGGATTGCATCTAAAATCTAGAAATATTTCGCCACGAATCGCGGTTGAGGGCTGCTTGTCTCAAGTCCCTTGAGTGTCCCATACTTCAAAAATTTTACTCCACTTGGTCTAACCGTCTTGCTCGTTGGGCTCCTATGCGCCTTGATGCGGCAGGATTCGATCTTTCTTGCAGGAATGTTGTCCGGCAAACTTAAAACATGTCCCGCCCATATTTAGCAACTTTCAGGATACTGTGTTCACCATACACGGCAAATCATCCACACATATTTATTGGCAAAAATGCATGTAAAATTCCACATAATATTCATTAATTCACACATAAACAGAACCTTCTGAGAAACACAAATGAATTTTAAGTAGCAAATGAAAAGTATGTGTGGCCACAAATAGTGGTTATGTGTACACATAGGAAGTATTTGTGGTTACAAATAGATATCATATGTTGATTATATTGTAAAAAATCATAGTTGGGACACATAGATATTATCATTGCTTTTTTATCAGTGTAGAGTTACACCAGCTCGAGGCACATTATACTTCTCTATAATTGATACGTTGCGGATGCGTTGACGTAAATTTGACAGAAAACCTATGGGAAAACTGTCAAATCCACGCAAACGCATCCGCAACGTATCAATTGTGGGCCAGCCATAAGTCGTTTTCGCATACGCCGCCAAATATTCTCAAGCACTCGTCGTTGAAAAAAAAAACCTATAAGTCCTCCTCGAGTATTCTCCATAAAGAATAACCTGTTGTTCTCCGACGTCAACACCGGTGCACACATTCATCCATCACCTTGATCATCTCCGTTATCAAAGTTCGGCCTATGCGAGTTCTGTCCCGCTCGCTACATCTAAGTACATCCTTCATCCTTCCAACGAATCTAACCTTTTCTGTTTCACGTTTCAGCTAGATGTACTGATCAGCAATGTCCATGTCGTCATAAAGACAGACGAACTGGCTTTGTTTATTGAAAATTGTATCCCACATGTTGAACCCGCACACTTAATAACATCTTCTTGGGCAATTTTAATCAAGAGGCATGAAAGATCATCGCATTGTCGAAGTCGAAGTCCTTTGCGTGTTTCAAACGAGTCCGACCAGGTTTCCGCGAGAACTGTTCTTGTCCATAGCTCTTCACGATCAATAGTATTGTTTGCGTCCTTGAAATCATAATAGGTAATGTATAGGGACTTGATATTCACGGCAATGAAGGATGTGCAGCTATGTAAAGATTTGATCTGTTGTCAATCGCCCGTCCACAAAACTGGCATTATAACTTCCTACTGCTAGCTAGCGGCGATAAATGGCTGAAGCTGATTTGAGAAACTTATCGCTCGAATAGTGATCGCTCAGTAATTTTCATATTCCAACTTGTCACCGCTTTTGTAGATTGGCATATATCTCTTGCTATCCAGCACTCCAGTAGCTCTTCAGTATCTCAGGTCCTGCCTCTCAGTCAATAGCCCATTTCACAAGTTCCACTCCGATACCATCTTTCCCTACCTTGTTTTTCCTAAGCAGTTTGATAGCATCCTTAACTCCA
The DNA here is from genome assembly GCA_024533555.2 of Aedes koreicus. Taxonomy (NCBI): domain Eukaryota; kingdom Metazoa; phylum Arthropoda; class Insecta; order Diptera; family Culicidae; genus Aedes; species Aedes koreicus. Next base: position 3,570 of record JAHHFK020001495.1, on the reverse strand, counting down.
CTTATCGTAGGAGTTGGCACGTCTCCCTTGTCTGCCGTACTGATGAAACCATTGTTCTGTGTTCATCTGTCAAGATACCTCCATCCTTATCTTGGAACATTCCGGTTCGTGGCACGAAGTCTTTGCGGAATCTTTTAAGTTTCTTGACTTTTCGGGGTTCTTGAGAACGACGATACTTCAGTTTTATTTATACATACAACTTGCCCAGGTGGTGCTTCTTATCCAAAAAAAGATGAGTTTTGCCTTCATTGCTGTTCCTTGCTGCAGCATCATCCTTCATTGAAAGAATTGTAGGTTTAAATTAAATATCCATACCGATGTTATTCAACTGATTTTTTTTTTCATTTGATTTCACTATTTTTCTGTCAAAATTACCATGCCGTTTGAGTAAACATAATAGGTTTGTCATTATGGTAAATGTCATTATATTTATAGTCAAGTGTACTGAAATCATAGTTAATTAAATTGAGATCAACGTTGTAGAATTGAAAACAAGTGTTGTCTACAAAAAGAGTATTTTCAACTATGATCCTGATTATTTGAGTATTTGAACTATGAGTTTGATTATTTTTATACATTTCAATTTATTGATGAGGTAGTTAATTTATAAAGTATGTAACTGTATCTGTGACTTCCAATCACAAGGACTAAATAAATTTAGTATAAATAATTATTATATCTTTTTTAATAAGATGTATTATTTTCATTATTACTATAATTGTAATAATTCTAGCTACAATTTTATTTAAAAAAACTATTATTGACCGAGAAATATCCTCTCCATTCGAATGTGGATTTGACCCTATAAATTACTCTCGGCTTCCTTTTTCATTACGATTTTTTTAATTGCGATTATTATTTTAATTTTCGATGTAGAAATCGCTTTAATTCTCCCTATAATTTTAATTATTAAATCTTCTAACACTAAGCACACTTATCCTTAACAAACAGGCCAAGTTACTGTAGGGCTTACTAGAAAAACTGCTGGGTACGCTCATGGCATACAACAGACAGATAAATATTCCCTGATAAAAAATTACCTTAAACGAACGATTTCACAAATCCTCCAACCATTTCTTTAATGGTTTGGATGATACCCCAAATAGGTCGTTAAGAAAAATAACCATACGAAATTTGTTAGGATTGTTATAAAACAGTATAAGCAGATAGAGAGAGAGAGAGAGATACGAGAGAGAATTAGGAAGAGATCGAGAGAAAGCGTTGGTAGGGGAGAAGCTTCGGAACCATTTGCTGTGTAAAGAAGTGAATAGTTAGTTTGATCAGTGAATTATCCGCAATCTGCAACCCGAGAGTCCTCCCCCGCGAATCCTACAGTTACCACAAGCATTATATTATTGCACTTATTTAACTCAGTATCAACATCATTAATGCGAAATCGCATTAAGTCAACAGTTGCCAAGTGTTTTTTTCCTTTGCCCCCAATTCCAATTTCCCCCCTCCCGCGCTCCTCCCTTTCCCTCCTCCCCCCCCCATAACAAACTTCCAGGCTTCTTACACCGCCCACACCACGTCTCGCTAGCATACTCTACAAATATAGAATGAAAAACGTAAAGGTGATTGATTTATGAATGAAAGAGAGCGAGCCCGGAGAGAGTCTCTCAATTGTAGATTCGCCCTAATGAAAAAAAAAACCCTAGAAGTAATGAAGCGTTAGATTAGCTTTAAGAATAAAATGATGCATTAGATGCAATAATGCTACTTTAGCAATGTCTTATTACATAACATTAGTTGTATTGGTTCGATCTTAGTGGGGCCCTTTTCAAATTTAATCCAACTTCAATGATGCACTAGAAGTAATGCATATGCCCTATGTATACATGCTAGTACAGCCTCGTGGTTACTTGGGAAGTTTCTTCCTGGTGTATTATTCGTTGCAATTCTTTTTTAATGGTGTCGGCTCGCAAGGCCCAGAGACAACCCCACTATCTCGCAGGAGGACCATAGTGATGCTGCTGTTTAACAGTCCCAAGCACCACCAGGACTTTCGGTTTTTGTATTCAGAGTCTTGGGCGCACTAATAAGACGGTGACTCAGCCGCTCCTAACATGGAGAACAGACGCTGTTTTGGGCCGCCCCTAACATGGAGAACAGACTCTCAAATGGGTGAAGGCTTGGACTTTTACCCTTATTTTTAAAAAGCGGGGTGGCTCGCTTTTGTCAGGGCTGCTTTTGGATATTTGTGGGTTTCTGGAAGAAACTCAACAGAGTCCAACAACTGCTCAGTCCCCGCACATCCTAAACAGTCCCCGCCGCTCGTCCGGGGCTACTTATTCGTGTATTCAGTAGCTGCCCATCATAACTGATGGAACCCCACCACCGCGACCCGTGGACCCGCCGGGTTTCTTGCAGCTCAGCCCCGTAGAGTCTTCACCTACTCTACGGTCTTCCCGGTACTTGGGAAGTAACTATCATTATAATCATCTCCATAATCATGCTATTTTCATTTGAAATCAAAATACTGTGCATGTATTATATTATAACATTTGCATTACTAAAATTTTAGTTTTGAACTTAATAATCTGGGTTTGAATTTCTGATAGTTAGGCTGTGAACCATTTGGCGACATTTTTTAACTTTTGGTTAAAATTTGACAGTTCGATAGTAATGGATAGCAATGGATTTTAACCTGGGTTTAATCACATTTCATGAGGTGTGGTAATAGAATAAGGTAATTCAAATTTAAATCACATTTCATTTTTTTCAAATACAGAATCCCCTCAAATACAGAATCCCCTCACATCCTAAACAGTCCCCGCCGCTCGTCCGGGGCTACTTATTCGTGTATTCAGTAGCTGCCCATAATAACTGATGGAACCCCACCACCCGCAACCCGTGGATCCGCCGGGTTTCTTGCAGCTCAGCCCCGTAGAGTTTTCACCTATTCTACGGTCTTCCCGGAAAACACTTGGGAAGTAACTATCATTATAATCATCTCCATAATCATGCTTTTTTCATTTGAAATCAAAATACTGTGCATGTATTATATTATAACATTTGCATTACTAAAATTTTAGTTTTGAACTTAATAATCTGGGTTTGAATTTCTGATAGTTAGGCTGTGAACCATTTGGCGACATTTTTTAACTTTTGGTTAAAATTTGACAGTTCGATAGTAATGGATAGCAATGGATTTTAACCTGGGTTTAATCACATTTCATGAGGTGTGGTAATAGAATAAGGTAATTCAAATTTAAATCACATTTCATTTTTTTCAAATACAGAATCTTTTTGAAACAAAAAACAAAACAGTTGCTGCCAACAATTTATTTCTTTGAAACTAAAAAAAATAATGTTGCGGCTATAATTGATATTTTATACTTGAAGAATTTCATTTTTTGTTTTAAATATTGTACTTGTCAATTTAACCAGATTGTGTTTTGTTTCGAAATAAATGCAAATGATTTTGATTTGGTTTAATTTTTTATTCAACATAAGAATGAATTGACAAACAGTCCAGCTGCGGATAAGTTGAGCTTGTCAATGATTCTGTTGACGATAACGATGGATATCCCTTTAATTTTGAATGAAAAAGAGCATTAATCTAAAAAA